>JASCZI010120876.1:150131-160169 GCA_036250425.1 Stylosanthes scabra | reverse complement strand
TGAAGGAGGTTTGGGACATGGTTTCGAGTGACTCGGATCGCGCTTGCTATGGACCGAAGAGCGTGGAGAATGCGAAGGAGATGGGAGCCATTGAAACGCTTCTGATAAGTGATGAGCTGTATCGGAGCCGTGAGGTTGAGATGAGGAAGAAGTATGGTTGTTTGGTGAAGGCGGTTAGGGATAGTGGTGGGAACGCTTTGGTGTACTCTTCCATGCATGTTATGGCGGAGCAGTTGCAGCAGCTCACCGGTATTGCCGCCATTCTCAGGTTTCCGTTGCCGGATCTTGATGATGAAAATTGAAGACCATGTAGATGATATTTATTAATTAATTAGAAAAAGGTTTTATTTTTAATAATTGTCTAGGTTGATTAATTATTTGAACTTGATTATTCATATTGCTATATTATTCTTGCAATGCTAGCTGCATAAGTGGTTTTAAAAACCAAGAGCAAAACCAAATGATTTTAACAAACACGCGCGCTTGAAAACCCACTCTCACCACCAAACACGCGCATGTGCAAAACACTCACTTTTGAGTTCGTGTTCGATGCCGTCGTCTTTTTCATCATCCTCCTTCATCGTTGTCTTCTTCCTCCTCCTCCTCCATCGTCGTCGTCGCCTTCTTCTTCTTCTTTTTCTTCCTCCTCCTCCGTCGTCGTCGCATCCTCCTTCTTCTTCTTCCTCCTCCTCCTCCTCCGTCGTCGTCGTCTTCTTCTTCCTCTTTGCTTTTAATTGCATGATTCAAGATTTGATTGAGTTGCTTGATATTTGTGTGCATTCTGGATATTTATCTGTGTGCATTCTGGGTTAGCTTCATCGTTCTCAGGTTTTTTTTTGCTTTTAATTGCATGAATCAAGATTTGATTGCGTTGCTTGTTACTTGTGTGCATTCTGGATGGTTATCTGCGTGCATTCTGGATGGTTATCTGCGTGCATTCTGAGTTAGCTTCATCATTCTTATGTTTTTTTTTTTTTGCTTTTAAATGCATGAATCAAGGTTTGATTGCGTTGCTTGTTATTTGTGTGCATTCTAGATAGTTATCTGTGTGCATTCTGGATTAGTTTCATTGTTGTTAGTTTTTTTGCTTTTAATTGCATGATTCAGTATTTGATTGGGTTGCTTAATATTTGTGTGCATTTTAAATGATTATCTGTGTGCATTCTGAGTTAGCTTCATCGTTCTTATGTTTTTTTGCTTTTAAATGCATGAATGAAGGTTTGGATTGCGTTGCTTGTTATTTGTGTGCATTCTGAATGATTATCTGTGCATTCTGCATGGTTATATGTGTGCATTCTGGATGACCAGTCGTGTTTATTCACTCGCCTGATCCCTTAATATAATGAATATATTTTTTTAACAAGAATGGTTGACGCTTGGTTGTTAAAACCACTTCAAGAATAATTGTTATTGTTATTACATTCTAGATTTCTTTGATTTTACTTTCAGAGCATAAAGCGCATGTTTAATTTTCTTATGAGTCTTAATTTTTTATTTGGCTATTTTTTTTTATACTTTTAACGTGTTAAATTATATATATTTTGGGGTAGGAAAATTAATCGACGAGTGAATTTATTTTGTTTCTATCAACTTTGTGCTTATTATTCCCATCTTTAACAAGGGCACAAGAAATATAAGATGATTTTTTCATGGTTATATTTTACAAGTAAATATTGCACGTTCTTTTTAAATAGAGTAATGCTAGGAAATCAATAGGAAGTCAATAAATATAATTAAAAAAATAATAAATGATAAAAGGAGAGATAAAAAAAATTAACTACCTGCCTATTATTTCTATAATATTGATTATCAAAACGTTCTATTTTAGAAATTAAATTTTAGTGCTCTTTTTCCAACTTTTGATATTTTTTTATCAATTGTATTTTCCTTATAGCAAGATGGATTTTTTTAAAAGAAAACATGCTAAGTATATAAAAAAAATAGCCACCAAATTATTTATCCATATACAACTTATTTGAATATCGTCCCAAATTGGAGTTTTTGCTTTGGAAGCATTGTTCACGTAATGTCTTTATGCTTTAATTTATGCTTTAATATAATAAAAAGGCGAGATCTCTCATGGCACATTTGAGGTGAATTGTGGTGGCATTGAGAGAAATGATGAGTCTCGTGGTGACATGTGGCGTCAGAAAAAGCAAAATCAAAGGGGCGCGTCACTCCGTCAGAATGAAGTAGCATGTGTGCAATGTGGAATGCTTAATTAGAGGGTAGAAAGGTAAATGCAGTAAGATGGGATGGACATGAAAGATGGCTGAGGTGAGTGTTGATCAGAATGTGGGATGCTTAATGAAATTTATTTATTTTTTAATGTAGAACTATTTACAACAAGTATAGAGCAACAAAATTGTTCATAATTTCTTGCTAAAATTTGGATGTAAGTTCCAAAATCCTTTTATTTACAAAAAAGAAAAATGTCGTGAATCTAAAACTCACATAAAAAAATCTTTTTTTAAGATATTTATTTATTTTTCACAATTAAAAAATATTTTTTAAAAATAAATAATAAGACTAAGTTAAAATTAAAATATCTTAAAAAATTGATATAATAAAATTCGTTGAAATCTGATTTCTCAGTAAAAGTATGCCACCAATTCATTGAATGGTGTGTAGCGTGAGAGATGGCACGTTTGGAAAAAAAGATTTAGAATTCTCTTAAGAATTAGAATTCTTTTTTTGCTTTGAAACAAATAAAAATGAAAGAGTTGAATTCCAATGAGAATTTCAATTCTCATATCTCCCTCAAATATAAATCACACCCAAATAGGTATGATTTCTAAATCCATCCCAATGAGATTTGCATTTAAAATTAAAAGATAAAAAATATCCCTACCATATTTTGATATTCCGAATATATCCTTATTTCTTTCTCCTCCTTCTCTCGTTCCACAACTTCTATTTTTCTCTCATTTTCGTTCCTTTCTTCTCTTTCACTGCGCATACACAAAGCTTCTCTCTCTTCTCTTTTCCCTTCTTTTCTTTTCTCTTGTTGCACAGCTTCTATCTTTTTCCTTTTTCTATTTTCACTTTCCCCTTTCTTTCTTCTCTTTGCTGCTATGAGGTGTGAAGAGAAGTCATGCAATAAGAGTAGTAGTTGTTGTGGAGATAAGGCTAAGGTGGATATCAGTATTAAAAGATAAATAAAAATAATTACTAGAAATTGAAATAATTAAAGTTGGATGAATGGGTTTTGCTTGATAGAAAAAAGATAAAGGTGGCTATGATGGGAGTTTAATGGGTGTTACTCGTAAAAGATAAAGCAAAAAAGGATGGTTGAACAAGAGAGTTGATCCAAAGATAAAATAGTTATTTTACACATATTATAAAATTCAATTTCAATTCAATTCTTTTTTATTCCAAACATAGGAATTGTTATGTAATTCAATTCTATCGAGAATTCAATTCATTTCTTTCTCTATGAAGTTTCCAAACACACTAGAATTGGCATGAGAATTGAATTACAAATCAATTCTCTCCAGAATTCAATAAGCTTTCCAAACACACTCGTTTGGAAAGTTTGGAATTAGAATTCTCTTAAGAATTTAATTCTTTTTCTTATTTTGGAACACAAAAAATACATTGATTTAAATTCTCATGAGAATTTCAATTCTCAATTCTCATCTCTAAGCCAAAAGTAAATCAGGCCAAAATGGTTCTGACTTCCAAATCCAACTTGATGAGATTTGTATATGAAACAAAAAGTCTAAACTATCCTTATCATAATTTCATTTTCTAGATATACCTATTTCCATCTCTCTTGCCCCTTCCCCTTTTTCGGTTTTTCTTTCCTCTTCCCTCTTCTCTTCTCTTCTGTGATATACACTATCGAGACAACACCACTCAAGTCAAAAAAAAAATTTTTTCTTCTTTATTCTCCGAAGCTCACACTTTTTTTTTCATCGGAAGAGATACCTTTCGTTCTTTTTTTTTTTTTCATTTCTCTATTTTTTAGTAATTTTTTCTCATTTATCACCTAATCTTTAGAATGCTTCAACATTAGATATAGGGGTTGATGGGTTAATCTGTTGGAGTTATTCATAAGTTTGATTATAAGTTCAGCTTCTTGTGTTTTGTATTGCTGGTGGTTCATCAATTTTTTTTATCTTTGATTTAATTGGATTTTGATAAGTGTGTACTTATTGTTTTGGATTGAAATTAAAAAAATAATTAATTAATTGAGAGAGAAATGGAGCAGGATTGAAAGGTTGGCCATCCATGGCATAATATTTGTACAGTGAGAAAAGGGAAAAAAAAGGAGGAAGAAACCCTCAAATGTTGAGGATAAAATAGAAATATTAAATTTTTTTAAACATTTACTTTTCATTCAATTGTTTTTCTTCCAACTTAGAAATTTTTTTAAAAAGTTACAAATTTCTCTTAAATGTTTGACTCAAGACAAAAATCTGTGAAATAAATTTGAAGGAAGATGAACAATTAAATTCAAAAATTCAAACGACTTCAAAAAAATTTAGCTCTGGAAATTCAAACTCAAATCAAAGCACACATCCAACAAAATTCAGATCCATAATTTGCCAAAGATTTAGAAGCAGAATATGTAAAATCAGAGAATCTAACACCAAAATCATCAATCGAAAATTCAACACAATATTCAAATTCAACAATTTCATAATTTAGAATCCGAACAACACATAGGACAGAATTAAAAAAGACACAAAGCCATAATAAAATATGTATGATAAATAATCATGGTAATAATCATGTTGCCAAAAGATTAATTTATTTTTACTGGCACCCAACTCTGTTTGGTAAATATGTATTTTTTATTATTATTTTGAAACTGTTAATTATGCTTTGAGACACCTATTATATATTATGAAATAACAAATTATGAAACTATAAATTTATAAAATAAAAACTAAATATTAAATAATAGATTATTCAAATACAAATCAATAAAAAAAATATATAAAATGCATTATTCAAATAAAATAATCAATAAAATATATATAACCAAAAAATTATGTTAATAGTATAAAAAAATTAGCCATTTATAAATCTTAAACCCTAAAATGTAAACGTTTAATTCATTGATAAAAGAATGAATTAGAAGTTTTGGATATGTGACACCCATACTATGTGCATGAGCTGAAAATTCATCAAAATATGCAGTACCATTTAATTTGCACTATAATTAAGTTTGACAAACTACCATAAAAAAAAAGCAAGTTACCGGTATAATCTATTCTCATTTCGATATTATCAAATTATACTAAAACTAGAAAAATGATCAGATTATTTCAAAACAAAATTTCTATGAAATCCGTGGCACCTTGCCACTGATTCAGAGTTTTAAAATTTTAAAGAATTCGTGTCGGGTGCCAAGGATTCTGACCCACATGCATGAAAACTGAATCTTTGTCAGGATGCCACAGATCTTTAATAAAACTGAGTTTATTTTTTAAAAAAACTTAATTGTTTCTATTTTTTGGGTTTTAACCTTTTTTTATATCAAATCTAATTTAAAATAAATTTTTCATACATTCAAAATAAATTATTTTACCAATCCATTTTTTTTTACCATTTTAATCAAAGTGAGTACTGAAATCCATCATGGTCAACAATAACTACATATTTATATGGATGATATTTACTATGATTTTTGCCAACAATAATACTAACAAGAACAATAAATTATTTACCAAAACATATATTGAATCTAGAGCAATAGAAAATGAGAATAATATATTACATAAACTATATTTATCAAAATATATATGTCAAAATAATTACATAACTATAAATTAACAAAGATTTATCAAACATAATTAACAAATGTTTATCAATTAACAATTTTTAAAAATTTATCGAATTGATGAGAATAATATATTACGGCTATAAATTTATAAATTTTTAAAAATATTGATGTATTTTTTATGAAGCTAATAGGTTGTTATAGTCATGTAATATTCGAAAAACAAATTCAAGACTTAAATATTACTTGATTCATGTATTTAATTTATTGGGATAATTGATTCATGTATAATATAAAAATACAAATAGAAGTAGGTATAACAAAAATATATAATTTTTCAGGTCATTAATCATCATATATTTATTGATTATATAAATTATTATAAAATATATTTTTTTAAAAACATTTGAGCCAAGAAACACAGAATTCGTGGCAGGCTACAATGATTTATAGAATCCAGCCTGCAACTGATCCCATTTAGAGCCAAGATACTCAGAATCCGTGGTAGGGTAACATGGATCCCATTTAACACAAATTTTAAAACTCTGAATCCGTGGCAGGGCCATAGAAACTTTTTTTGGAGCAATCTAATCATTTTTCTGATTTTTGTGTAATTTGATAATATTAAAATGAGAATGGATTATATATGTAACTTGTCCTTAATTTTTTAGATTATTCTAAAGAATAAAGACTATATATTCTAATTGAATTTTAAGTCTACATCTTTATAACTAACATAATATTTATGAAAAATATTGTATTTTTTAAATTAGTTTTCAAACAACTTTGTTAATCATATTAATCGTTAATTCTAAATTAAATTAATTTTTTTTATCAATCAAATGATAAAATATTATTTTTAAATTCACATATCATAAAATAACTTTAAAAACCAATATGATTAAGAAAATTTTCAAAAACCAATTTAAAAATTACAATATCTTTCGGAATCAATTGACTTGTTGTCCTTAAAATTATTTTATTTTACCAGGGCTTGTTGTTTATAACGGGAACGTGTATTTGCATTTGACACTTACACTGGAGCATCATAGTAAGTTAATGTTGACTAAGAAGTCTACGTACCAAAACAAAATTGACTATGAAATATGAACTTATGATTTATGAAGTCTATGAGGTGAGTCCACGCCGTGTGAAAGGAGATAACATTAGATCCATTTGATTATGAAAACTAGGAATATGACGATTACCAGGGACTAAGACCACTGATAAATTGAAATTAAGATTTTTCTCTTTAAAATTTTAATTCTTCAGTACTTTTAAAAATGAAAGAGACATGAAACTGAAATTTCTAAAAACAAAAAATAAAATTTTACTAAGAATTTTCCTTTTTTTTTTTTTTTGAAATAGCCCCGATCAACTTTAAAATTTTCAATATTAAAAATCTTGCCTGTTATTTATAATGGAACGTGTATTTACAGTTTTACACATTACACTTGCACTGTAGTATCGTGGTAACGTTCAGGTTGACTAAGAAGTCTACCTATCAAAACAAAATCGGTTTCATTATTCACACATTTTTTGGTAAACACCAATTTAATACCCGTATAAAATATGATTATTAAGGTGTTAATTTTTTTTATTTTTGTAATCCATTTAAGGGTGTCAAAATTTTTCACGCTGCGGAAATTCCATGAAAAAAAAAAACTATGATATTACAATAATTATGACATGTTAAGTAACTATAGGATAACAAAACAACATAGATACTTATTTGCTTATTAAAATAATAATTGGTGAGATGAGCCCACGTCATATATTTGATTGAAAAATATATAAGGTACTTGTTATGATAAGTTTAATTTATTTTTAATAATTATATTTTTTATAAATAATTGTTAAAAGACAATTATATATTTTTAATTATTTTGTTTAGAAACAAAATATCCTCTTTTTTATTATTTTAATAAAAATATTCCTTTACAATAAAAATTAAATCATTTAATACTAATCTATCTAATAAACAAAAAAATAAAATTAAAATCTCTCCCAATTTCTTCCAATGTTTAGAAATTTATTGTAGCTCTTCTACTCTTTGTGTTTCTACTCTGGCCGCCATTGATTTTAATTTTTACTCTAAAAAAATATTTTTTTCAAAATAATAAGAAAATATTGTTTGATCTTTTAATAAAAGTAATTAAAAGAATATAATTATTTTTTAATTTTTATTTATAAAGATATTTTAGTAATACAATAATATAATAATTATTAAAAATAAATTAAAACATTAGTATTGATATGGATAATTATAAATTATTTATGGATTTTTTATTGATTTAAAATTTCTAAAGTATGGATACATGTTTATTGGTTTATAAATTATATTGTGATCTACGACAATTAGGCCCACACGGCTTAAAGAAAAAAAAAAAAACCCACTGTTAGTTACGTTAACGCAATATCCAACCCCGTTTTCATTTTCCCTAATCCCGTAAATTAAATTTCAACATTCACACACATGTGCACTGTTTATTGTGGGTCCCTCTGATCTTGACTTTACCCTCACATCATCAGACAATGACCGGGTGTGATACTAATGTAATACGTATATGGCTCAATGCACAGACACATAAGCTCAGCAAATGCTGAGGAATCTGACCATCACCACCGTAGAATTTTCCTATTATAAAAAAAGAAGACAAAAGAAAATTGCACTTCTTTAAAACTATATAAAAAAAAGCGCAAGAAAGTTTGGGTACCTGAAAACTCTTCATGGTTGAAAGTTGAAACGGTAACCCCTCCTCTCTCTCCTTCTCGCTCCGTCTTTACCTTTCTCTCTCTAAAGCCTCAATGCAGAAAAAGGCTGCTACATCCTCATCACCTTCTTTAATTTGCCATTGAACAACCAAACAAAACTAACCACACTGAAAACAAAAAGAACGCAACAAATGCGGAGTTTCGTCGCCGTGTTGCTGGTCTTAACCGCCGCCGCGGCGGTGGTGGTTCCAGCAACTGTGGTGATGCCGGGGAGTTATCTTCCCTTGGAACGCTCCATTCCCCTTAACCTTCACGTGGAGCCGGAGGCGCTGAGAGCTCGCGACAAAGCACGCCATGCTCGAATCTTGCAAGGCGCAACTGCTGCCGGCGTTGTCGACTTCTCAGTCCAAGGAACCTCTGATCCTTACTTCGTTGGGTACGGGTAAATTTAACTCTTACGTTCTCATTTTCGATTACGCATTTATTGCTCCGATTCACACTCTTGATTCTTTCGTAATCTTGCGTTTCTGTTAAGCATTTATTGTTGTATATTTATATTCTTTCAGCTCTTTATGATTGCTCAATTTGAAGCTAGAAAGTATTTTGAGATTATAATAAATTTTTTGCGTTGCGTTGAACTGGTTAAGAAGTAGTACAGTGCTTAACCAAAGATTGATTCAATACTGGAGGAGTTTTATATTTTTGTTATGCATGATCTCTAATGGAGTGTTAGTCTTGGATTTCTTGTTCAGATTGTACTTTACAAAAGTGAAGATGGGTTCTCCTCCTAGGGAATTTAATGTCCAGATTGATACTGGGAGTGACATCTTGTGGGTTAATTGCAACAGATGCAGTAATTGTCCACAGTCTAGTGGGCTGGGGGTGAGAATTTTTTATGCCTTTGTTTGCAGTCTTTTTTTTTGTATTCGTCGCAATTAAAGAGATGTTTCGCAGCATAATTGATTGATCTTCTTGTGTGTTGTGTGATGCTGTTTTCAGATTCAGCTCAATTTCTTTGACGCAGCCAGCTCATCGACTGCTGCACTGATTTCCTGCTCGGACCCAATATGCACTTATGCAGTTCAAACTGCAACGAGTGAATGCTCCTCTCAGGTTAATCAGTGCAGTTACACCTTTCAGTATGGAGATGGAAGTGGCACAACTGGTTATTATGTTTCTGATGCTATATATCTTGACACGATCGTGGGACAGTCTGTGCTTTCTAACTCATCATCTACCGTTGTTTTTGGGTGAGTCTTTCTGCCATTATGGATAATTTATGTGTGCTGAATATGAGGGTAATGGCATACAAAGAAAATCTGGATGACGAAGTCCCAGGAATCTGAATTTAGGGTGAAGAGTACAGTTTTTGCGTGATTATTAGTAAATCTTGTTATATTATGATATTATTGATTGAGTTAACATTAATGACATAAGTTTTGTAGAAAATTTTGTCAATAGGTGGATTTTTAATTAAAAGGGTGGAAGTTAAATAAATGCGGCTTATATTTGTGCTTTTCTGTCACCTGTTGTGTCTGTTGTGGAAGTTATATATATTTTGATGCAACCTTTTCTTGGATCATTGTCTTGGG
>JASCZI010120876.1:114657-142528 GCA_036250425.1 Stylosanthes scabra | reverse complement strand
GGAAGTTTGTCAAAAAAAGTGATCGTATTGTGCCTGGCCCTGATGCAAGATATACAAATTTGTACATGAAAAATTTGGACCCAGAAATTACAGAAGCATATCTGGAGGAAGAGTTTTCTACTTATGGCAAAATTGTTAGCTTGGCTATTGCAAGGGATAGCAGTGGGGTGTCAAAGGGTTTTGCCTTTGTGAACTATGAAAACCCAGATGATGCTAAAAGGGCAATGGAAGCAATGAATGAAAAACAATTTGGTATTTTTTCTTTAATTTTTATATTCTATATTTATCCTCAAGTATGTAGGTTCCTAATGGAAAGATGATTTTTTTTTTATGCTGATCATATGTACATTTGCTGGTTTTGATTTGTCATAACTCAAACAGGTGCAAAGGTTCTGTATGTAGCTAGAGCACAGAAGAAGGCTGAACGGGAGCAGATTTTGCTTAACCAGTTTGAGGAAAAACGTAAGGAACAAGTCTTGAAATACAAGGTAATTTCGCTTCTGTTATTTTACATTTCACTAGCAAATTTCTTTTCAGTTTTCTTATCATATCCCTTCATTTAATTTCCAGGGATCAAATGTTTATGTGAAGAACATTGATGACAATGTTAGCGATGATGAATTGCGAGACCATTTTAGTGCATGTGGCACAATAACTTCTGCAAAAATTATGCGAGATGATAAAGGGACAAGCAAAGGCTTTGGTTTTGTCTGCTTCTCAACTCCTGAGGAGGCCAATAAAGCTGTGAATACTTTCCATGGTGAGTCACAGTTCTTATCCATGAAATTCTCTTTATATATGTATGCACATGTTGCTATATTTTATATATACAAAGCAAATTTTCTACTCTGCCTTTCTTTTCTTATTATTTATTTTTTTTAAAAAATGTGCTTTATCATAATTTCATGAATGACATTTCCATTTGGCAACACTGTGTCTGCAATGCCTTTCTTGTTTTTATTGTGTTTAACTTAAAGCTGATGTTATATGCCCCAGGAATTATGTTTCATAGGAAACCACTATATGTTGCTCTTGCTCAAAAGAAAGCAGATAGACAGGCACAGTTGCAGCTCCAGTATGCGCAGCAACTAACAGGTCTAGGTGGACCTTCAACTGCCATTATCCCTGCTGGATATCCTCCCTACTACTATGCAGCTACTGGTGTTGTTTCACATGTTCCTACTAGAGCTGGGCTGATGTATCAACCTATAACATTGAGGACAGGATGGAGGGCTAGTGGCTTTGCACCTCCTGCTAGACCATTGCCACAAACACCAGTTCCTGTTGTGAGTAACAACTTTGTTTAGTTTCACAAGAACTGCTTTATTCATTTTTTTTCTTTTTTGTATAAGTAATTTTGGTAAAACAGAAAGATATGTTCTAAAGTATTTCCCACCTATTTCAATGGCAGCATAGGTTATATATAATGCCTTTCCTTCACAGGTTACAAACAATAACAGGCAGCATAGGACAAACAGGGGAAGGATGAATGGCAATAACATTTCACAGGGAAATGTTCACTCTGTTACTCATATGCCTCAATCACAGCAGACTACGCCCTCTTCAAGAGAGTCAACTAATCAGCAGGTTTGTCCCCCCTTCCCTCCTCCTCTCTCATCCACTAAAACTATATAAGGTTTTGCACTTAACATTCTCTAAAAAAATATATCTGGTCTCATGTTGTGATAGAATCACTTGTTTTTGTTGAATACAACTTTCAAAATGCTCTCGAACGTATTCAGAATTTGAACTTGAAATCAGAAACACACACACACAATTTGTTTCTGGCTAGTCTGCAATGTGAAACAATTAACATGGCTTTACTTCTAGTTGAGATTTCTCAAGTTAAATGATTTGCAGCGTGCCAGACAGGCTAGGTACGTACCTAGTGCGCACCAACGTGGGACTGAGAAAGGATCTGGATCATCTGCTGGTTCCAATTCCGATGGAGGATCCCAGGGATCAGAAATGCTGCATAGCATGCTTGCTGCAGCTTCTCCTGAGCAGCAGAAACAAATGCTTGGCGAGCGTATTTACGAGCATGTCAGCAAACTTCAGGTATGAAAACGCAGAATACTCTTTAGGATTTGTTATATGTGATTAGGTTCAAAAGATTCACAAATATATTTTATATGCTATCTTGAGCAGCCTTTCATAGCAGCGAAGATTACAGGGATGCTTCTGGAGATGGACAATGCAGAATTGCTGCTTCTCCTGGAATCACCGGAATCTCTTTCTTCTAAGGTGGAAGAAGCCGTGGAAGTGCTTAAGAACTCTAATACCAAAGTTTCTGGCCAGGATGTATTTCATTCAAAGTACTTTACAGCTGAGGTTGCAGTGAACTGAAGACTTTGATCCGGACATGATGCTTGTTCATACATGGATTTCAACATTTCAACATATGCTTGAATCTGGATTTTTGTTTTTTCTACAGTATATTTCCTCTTGAAAACATTTATTTTTTTCTTTCATTAGGATTGGACAGCAATTGGTAGCGATGCTAAGATACAGGGACAATTTTGTTCTGGATTTTGTTTACATGGATTTTTTCTAATCAATTTAGGTTCCTTATATGTTCTTGATTCTGCATTTTGGTAACACACAGGTTATTTGAACTCTTGATTTGGGTTTAGACAGCTAGACACCCGAGTAAAAAGGAAGTGTCCTTTTATCCCCTTGCAAGATATCTCGATTATGATATTATCATGTGCTACACAATAAGTTTCTGTTACAATTTATTTATTTAACTTTGAATTTGAACCTAATATCAAAAGAAACCAAGCCTCGACGAACTCCCAACGTTAACTCCGAAATGCCGGTGGGGTGCTGATACGTTCATCAATCAACCGTATGAAAAATGTGAATTGTGGCTCGAAAGTAAATTGCTATCTCGCTACCTCAGTTTATCCAGTGTGTTTCGAAGGAGATTAAAAAGCCGGGCAGAGGTAACAAATTTCTTTATTGCTAATATTTTTGGTTTTTCAATGTATCCCTGGACTCGGGGAGCCAAGACTAATTGCTACGTGTACAAGACGGAATTCAAATTCTCGATACTTATTTGAGCGAACTAATGAGTCAATTAATAGGCTAACCCAACTTAATTCTTTTTTGCTAATCATTAGATATACCAAAATAGACATAGAAAATGTTATTTTATAGATCAAAGATATTAATTTTTTTAAAGAAAATAATATTAAGGATTTTAATAGGCTACATATTAAAATTACTATTAATATAAAATTTAAAATTTTAAAGATTTTTTATTAAAAGGTTTTTTTATTGAACAATGCTACAAAACCAACGCTAGAGAGTCAATATTAAATTATTATCTAAAATTTATGAGTTATCATCCATAACTCATATATTAATGATTACGTTATCATTCAAAATTTATATGAATTATCATTTATAACTTATATTGGCTCCCTATTAATCATAATATGTTGATTCTTTAGTCTTTTTCTTTTCAATTAATAAATAAAAAAATAGTGTCCTTATGCATAATGAATTCATGTATGCTTCTTTCTTAGCACGTGTATTTTTCTATTATTATATACATATATATACAAGACATCGGGAAGTGGCCATGCTTAAAGAATAATCCAACCTATCTTTTCTTTCTTCTGTCGATTTTTCTACTAGGAGATTGAGACTCAGTATCCTGTTTGTTAGTCAGAGACTGAAATTAAAATTTCAGTCTCAATTCCCAGAATTTCAGTATTTTCAGTACCTCCAAATTGGAGGGACTAGGAGACTAGAGACTGGGACTGAAACTTTAAAAATATTTTTTTACTCAAATATCATTAAAACATTATAGTTTCCAATACTAACATTTATTTCTACTCCATCAACTTAGTTTAATCTCTATCTCTCAGTCTCTATCTCTAATTAATTTTAAACCAAATACAATACACAAACCTATTTCAGTCTCAGTCCCAGCCTCTCAGTCTCAGTCTCATAACCAAACGCAGCCTAAAAGATTGTTTATTGGTTGAGTGTTTGTGACGTGGAACGTACCACAGTGACACACCGAGGCCTTGGAACATTATATTATTATTATTATATGAGATATGGGATGAGATTAGATTTCGTTTTCCTTTTCTAGCTAAAAGAATATTTACCGAATTAAGCTCGTAAAAAAAATAATGGAATTCTTAAAAGATGATTAGAAATTTCCAACACTAAGTAGGCTTTATTCGTGCAATAATTTGATATCTATGTTATCTAGTGCAACGGAGAAATTTCTTAGTGCCATATAGTAGGGGCTAACAGTAGGGGAATTATTGCTTCGGTTTTGAGCATCAAATTGACCATATCGGTTCCCACAGAGGAGGGCACTCCAATGAAGTTACCAATTACCACTTCCGCTGAATATCAAGGCTAGACCGTCAGATACATTTTGAAAACACATATCCTATGGACACGAGTCCTCCTTTATTTAGAAGAAGTGAGCGGTCTATATACGCCGGTTTGGACCGGTTTACAAACAAACCAATTGAAAAAATATTTAATTATTTTATTAATTATAAGAAAAACAAAGAACTAAAGGATTTTATTCCGTTTTAATTTTTCAAAGCCCTAATCCCTTACCTGAACTATCAAAGTTGAAGGTTTCATTAAAAAAAAAAAAGGGAAAATTTGTTGGGGTTTGTTGTATGTAGCTGATTTTTTTTTTTCTTTTTTGAAGTTGTTTTGCATTTTGCTGCTATACTTATCTTCTTCATAGTGCAGCAGCGGCCATAACTATTCAAAGAAGCTTCGTTCAAAAGAACAAGCCAGCATTCATCGGTGGCAAATGCATCAATATAGCCTAAATTTTTTTCAAGAAACAACCATCAAGAACAACAATAAATGATGCATGGGTTCTTTTCTCAAGAGTTGTTGTTCTTCATCCATTGGTTATTTTGCGATTCTTTAAGAACATCAATGAATCTATCTCATCACACAATTCATGCCTTTCATTCCAAAACTTTCACAAATTTTGAATATTTTATATATTATCGGCTTAGATAATAGATTTGATTGGATTGTAATTACCAGTAAGTTAGGTGAATTATGATATATTTGCTTTGAACATTCATGGAAATATAATTAATTAGTGCCATTGATCTGTATTTGAAAGAATCGGAGTGTTGAATTGGATTATGGGTAAATGAAAGGGAAAGGGAAAGGAGAGTGGAGAGAGGCCCACCATTTAACTGGCTGAACCGGTCCAATTCATAAGACACGGTTGAGTAAAACTAGACTGGGTTAATAAATCATATGTACACGTGTTGAAAAATGAGATGTGCCATAGAGATGACTTCAGGATAAGACGGAAAATGTGACTTCATTTAAGTCGTCGCCTCCTAGAAAACATATAACTCTTAATCCTTAATATATGTGAGATGGAAAGTAGATCCTTAATATTTTAAAATTTATCTGTTTGAAGATAGGAAAGGTTTGGAAGAACTGTGGGAAGCAATAAGAATTATAGAATCCTAATCAAATTGGTTTTGACTCATCCCACTCCCTTAAAAAGATCTTTTTCTTTATTCTTTTCTTTTCCCCCACCAGAAGTCCCTACCTTAGACGAGTTGCTCACATAGTTGTATAACTAAAATAAAAGATTGGATTATTCTTTTGTAAACATTCTAAGCAAACTTTTTTAGTTAATTAATCTACCAACTATCAACATTTTGAAGGTTGAAATTAAAAAACAAGATCCTATAATTTTCAGAGCTAGTACGATCGATATTTGTTGGTTTGAAAATTAATTGATAAAATTTCACTTTATTTATACAACAATTAATATAAATCACGAGAAAAAGATAAAAATTCAATGGGCAGCAAACAAAAATTACTATCACCTATGGTTTTTTCATATAGATTTAAGAGAGTAGGAGTAGTTAACTTATCATAATATTTTTCTTTAAAAAAAAAAAAACAAACAAACAAACATACATGATGTTTAAGAAGTACGTGAAAATCATGGTTATCCTCAACCTTAGTACCCTATTAAACAAAGTATCGACTATACAGTATAATCCTTCGCGGATGGGACTAATATAAATATAGTTGTGTACGTATGCTTTTAGACTTTAGTGATGCTTTCCTAGTATGACAAAGTTGCATTATTTTTATTCTCATCTTTATAGTTTATAGACAATAAAATTTTCCCAAGTTGTAAAAGGAAGTTCACTTTTGAATTTTGATCTGAGTGAGGGGCATTCCATCCTCAATAATCCAAGATTCCAATTTCCAATACATATGCGTATACTTTTTTTCTTTTTTTGGCTAGAGCTCCATATGCTCTTAAATATATAAGTAACATGCATTATAATATTAATATCATGTTTTAGACACTCATTTTATGTATTTCTTCCCCTTTTTTTGTTAAAAATTTACAATGAAAATTTCAATGAAACCAAAATAAAAAAATTTAAAATTTTGTGCCATGACCGGTGACAAAATTGAGTGTTCATACTATAATACTGATATTTTTTCTTTCTTGCTTTTACTACTTTTGAATATATAATTGTTGAGATTCAAGTGTGAGTGGGCACTAAAGTTAATTCTACATTAAAGGAAATAAAGAGGAATGGGAAATTTATAAGATGAGAGACTCATTTACTTGACACCTTAAGATTTTGAATTAAATGTAGTGTCTTCTCATCTTGTGTTCCTTCATTTGACAATTTTTCTCCCACGGTGGCCAAATCAATATCTTTTCAACCCAAATTAAAAACAAAGGCATCTAATTCCAATCTTTCCTTCTTCTCCCCCACCAATTAACTCTACATTCCGATTCACTATAGTGGGTTGTGGCCTTGGAACACATTATGCCTTTCCATACCACTAGGAAATAGGAAAATTATTGTTCTTATTTCCAAATTTGCACATACATTCTAACAATTTATGTTAAGATTAAAAAAAATGAAAATTAAGTGAATTAAATATTAAATACACTAGAATTAGCCAAAAAAATCCGTTGCTAATATAAAATACATATTAAATTATAAATATATATTAAAAATTAATTATTTATATATAAATATATGATAAATCCGTTGCTAATTTTGATAAATACAAAGAATTTTTGTTTACGTATATAGTATAAATAAAATGAGTCGCCTACAAACAAAGAGAGAAAGAGAGATATATGAAAGAAAAATGATTTATATATTAACAATAATTTTGCAAAATAATTTTTGGCTAATTATTTTAAGAATGAAAATTTAGAGTTGAATAATTATTTTAAGAAAAAACACTAATATGAGAGGAAGAAATACATTTTTTCTAAATAAAGACTAAAGTGGCATGATTGACAATACAAGAAAATTAAGACAAATGTATAACGCATGGATTCAAGTTATAATTCAAAATCTTTTGTAAATAATATTATACAATTTTTTACAAAGTGTTTGTGGTCAGCTTTCTTATTCGCTTAAATATATGTCGATGTTTGAGTTCCACTATAATAACAAACACTTAAATAAAAATTTAAATTAAGAGTGAATTAGTCTTTACCCTTTCAAATTAGGGATATATCTTGAAAAAAAAACAATGTTCATTCATACCATTAATGTTTTCTGATCTGCTAATGAAATTCAGGATAAAGATAGATTATTGATCATAAGTAAACACATCAAGTCTTGGATTTGAATACACAGTAAGTTAATTATACAATGGAGTGATGCACTTATTATTCATGATTCTCAACTAAAACATTAACATTAACATTAACAGTATTATTCCTCTCTTGATCCATAACCTTCAGTATAGTAATTAGGCGCTGAACAATATCCTTCATGCAAGGCCTTTCACCTTTCTTCTCCCTCAAGCAATCAAGTGCAAGCTCCGAGAACATTCTTATGCTCTCACCAAACTTCTCCTCGCAAACAAGCCTCTGATCCACAACCTCCATCAGCAGTGTTCCATTGCTTGCATGCTGGCTCACATGAATCACCAGGTTCACACAATCTGGATCTCTGTTAAAATCAATAGCTTTCTCAGAACTTAAAAGCTCCAACAACACCACTCCATAGCTATAAACATCACTCTTATCCGTTAACTGATAGTTTCTGTAGTATTCCGGATCTAAGTATCCAACAGTTCCTTGAGCACACGTTGAAACATGGCTCAGCCCGGGGCTCGCCAGCCTCGACAGCCCGAAATCGGATACCTTAGCATTGAATTCATCGTCCAGAAGAATGTTAGTGGACTTAACATCCCTATGGTAGATCGGAGTGTGCGCCGCCGAATGCAAGTAGGCCAAGGCCTCCGCCGTCTGAAGCGCCACTTTCAGCCTTGTTTCCCAATCCAAGAAGCTTTGATACCTTCCATGAAGATGATCATACAGCGTTCCATTCGAGATGTACTCGTAGATCATCAAAGGCTGCTCTGATTCTTCCACACAACAACCCAAGAGTCTCACCAGGTTCTTGTGATTCACCTGTGAGAGAATTGCAACTTCATTGAGAACTTGTTGCGTGCTTTTTAGGTTTCCAACCCTTGCTTTCTTCACAGCCACCATTGTTCCATCTTGGAGTTCACCTTTATAAACTTCTCCAAATCCACCACTCCCTAGAATCCTGTCTTTGGAGAAAGAATTTGTTGCCTTCTTCACTTCTTTCAGCTGGAACATTCTATAAGACTTCTCACCAGTGCTTGATTTCAACACATTCTCTGCTTCCTTGACCTTCTTCTTCTTATTCTTCTCCATATAGCTATAGATTCTGCAGGATTTTGTGATCATAACAAGAACTATAGCTAGAGAGAAAAAGATGGTAACAACAATTGAGATTACTATGCTGGTTTTCAATTTGGAGTTTCTGTTGTGCCTTAAGCATGTTGCCGCATAAGGGTCCCATTGGTGTCCCTTGTTACAAAGACAGCGAAGTAGTCCATTTTTCCCCGGAGAACACTTGGAGTCTCCGGAGCAATCTTCTTGTGTTTTGCATACCGGTTCGGGTGGTGGAGTCCATTGAATTTCTAGGCCTTCTTCCCATTGATTTGGAGGCTTATCCTCATCCAAATGGAGGATGCTTCTGAAAGCTTTGCAGCCGGAATTGTGGAGGCGAATCTTGTAGGCTGAAGGGTTTCCACCAGCAACAAAAGTACAACAAGGGTGGATTCCACTTGCACAATCAAGTGCTTGAGATTTTCCGACGCGGCCGGAGCTCTCCAAGTATTGGTGGCATATGCTGGAGGCAGAGCAGTTCAGGGGAGAGACCAAGAGGCGAGGCGAGCAGTTGAAGAGGAAAATTGTGTTTGAAGAAGTTATGTTGAAAGGAAGTGATTGGTTCAGCCAGATACCGTTGCTAACTGGCATGTCTTGTGTGACACATGATGTGCCAGATAGCCACGGCGCTGGCTGAACCACCATGCTTTGAATTGAGGACATGATTTTTAGTACTACATAGGAACTTCCGTTGAGTGTGTCAAAGTAGAGCTTTTCAGATTGCTGATCACAGCGTAGCTTGTAATACGGATCGCCACAACTCGATTGTGTGCTTAATGGATAAGGAACTTGCACAGAGCCACAGAGTGGACAAGTCTTTTGTGAAGAACAAGTGTGACTACAAAGGAAAAGAAGAGTAAGAAGAAGAAGAAATGCATAGCCAAGATTGGAGCCTGGTTTCAGTTTTGTTTCAGCCATGATTTTTGCATGGACAATTAGGAGAAGCTGATATGAAGGTGGTTTGAATTAATCAACAGGCCAGAGCACTACATCTATATAATGCCAAAGAATGAAAGTGGGTGAAATGCAAGTTAAAGTGGCTACAAGAATCCACAATGTGGAATACCATAAAAAAAAAGGTTGGTGACTTATGGGACCAGTTGATGCTCCTATTTATGGTCATATAAATAGGCAAATAGCATTTTCTTTAGCTATGTTCTTTCTTATTAGTCAATGAAATCATTGATATAAGATTGATAGTGGAGAGATGAATTATTAAAATATAGTATCTCACAATGCTAGGACATTATGATGCTTGCACTATGAGTTTATGAAGAGCCAAAACTGAAATTAAGTCCTAAATGTTATTTTACTGTGAAACATGGATCATTCAAAGTACATTGCTCCAAGGTTCAAAGAACTATTACTCGATATTGATTAAACTCAAAATACTCTTGTCTCTAGTTACTGCCAAAGAGTTAAGGGGTCCCCAATTCAGATCAATATTCTTTGGAAGCTGTTCTTTGCCCCTAAGGATCTCTCTCTTTAAGTTACTGATACAAACTTCACCAAATGTTCACAGGAGGGTGATTTTGCTTTCATGGGACAACCAAAAAAATCTTGGAAAATAAATTATATTCAGATGCAGATGCAAAGAACATATGACAACTGTAAATATCAGTGTTTGTTATTGGTGCAGAACAGATTTTTACATCAATAGATGCTTTTCAAACTTGGAATTGCAATTGTATCCTTTTCATTGTTTAAACATGTTGAGTCCTTATATTAGAAATTCATACATGAATATCCATCTAGTATATACAAGTTGTGAACCTTAAACATTGTCAACATTAGATTTATAGTCTCAAGCAATAATAAGAATATCTCACACAAGACTGATTGATATCATATTTCTTTGTTAATTTAGGGTGCGTTTGGGAGAAAGATTGAGGCTGGGAGACTAAGACTGAGTACTGAGACTGAGAGACTAAGACTGAAATAGGTTTGTGTATTGTGTTTGGTTTAAAATTAATTAGAGATAGAGACTAAGAGATAGAGATTAAACTAAGTTAATGAAGCAGAAATAAATGTTAATATTGAAAACTATAATATTGATTGAGGATATTTGAGTAAAAAAATATTATTAAAGTTTCAGTTCCAATCCCCAGTTTCCCAGTCCCTCTAATCAGGAGGTAAAATACTAAAATTCTGAGGATTGAGACTAAAATTTTAGTTCCAGTTTCTACCCAACAAACACAATACTGAGTCTCAATCTTCTAGTCTCAATCTCAGTATTCAGAACCAAACGCACCCTTAAGTATTCAAAATTTACTTTAGGTGAAACCGTGAAAGTGGAATTTGATCTCAAATCTAAGAGGTGGATAGGCACATTCCTTGCCACTAATTAAATCACTTACATGCTTCAAATAATTATATGTTTTATACTCCTAATAAGTGCGTTGACTTACTATTTATGTCATTTTATTATTTAATTTCATCTAGTCAACTTGAATTCCCTGGTTAAATTAATGACCCAGTGGTTTTGGGTGATCCGAGTTTAATAATTATGAAATAGTATCTTGTTCGTCAGATTAATTATAACCTGTTTGATTTTAAAGCCACTCCCAAATACTATTAAGTTTTTGAGTTGAACACCAAGACTTGGCATGTTTCAAACGTGGTAGTAGCCAAATCTGCATTCCTGTTGCTGATACTGTTTTTTTTTTTTTTTTGAGTTTTCATCTTACAAAAATCCAAAAAGGGACGAGACTGTGTTACACATCAAACCCCAAATTCCAAGTATTATTCAAACATTGAAAATAAAATAACCAGTTAGGGACATAATTTGCCATCTTATATATTGTAAAGTCTATTTTCTTTTTCCATAAAAACAAGCAGTTATGATCTTGATGTTCTTATTGCTCTCCTAACTCCTAAGTCTTGCTAGTTTCAGTGCCTTCAACCCATCTCTTTATCCTTCTAAGCAGCTTTCCCCTTTTCGAACTGTGACGAAAGGAACCAAAGTGAGGAACACTACTGTGATGCTCAAAGGATGAATCATCATCATGTGAATGATCATGCTCGGAGTCATAATGAGTAACTCCTCCTCCTCCTCCTCCATGATCAAGTTCTATGTTGTTGTCTCTGTGTTGATGATTCTCTTGTGCATCATCATCATGGTGCCTTGTAATCTCGTGCCTTAAGCAAGCGTTAGTCCAACGCAAGTGAATCAGTTCTTTAACTTGATCTGCTTGTTCCTTCTTCACATGCTCCAATTCATTCATAACATGATTGTAATCTTCCCTACTTACCTCAATCTGCATATGGAAAACATTTGCACTATAGTTGTATTTTGTGTTGTTACGAAGTATATTTTTATATAATAGCTTTAAACTTGTGAGCAGAACAGAATTAATAGAGTTACAAACTTTTTATTTTCGTCTTAAAACAACTAAATAAAATTCAAGACCTTTGGCTAACAGCTGATGTCAGCTGAGCTAATGTGATCACTAATCAATGGTATCATTAAAAATTTTAAATGAGGTAATCAATATAAATACATACGATAATTTGATTTAATAGTTGATTTTTAGTATTCCCTTAGAATTTTTTAATCTTCAGACTATAAGTATACAGTAATTAAGACTTAAAATAACTATCTCAATTAAAAAAAAAGTGTGATGTGATTTAAGAACAACCTTTGCCAATATAACAGTGCTACGGAACTAACGTTACTGAGTTATTAGGGAGCTAATAATTAAATTATTATCCAAAATTTATATGAGTTATCTTCCGTAACTCATATATCCAATGATTAAGTTATCATTCAAAATTTAGTATGTGTTTACTCGGTCTTGTGTTTTAGTCTTTTTTTCCTTGCCGATATTATTATCAAGACTAAACTTATAGAATAGGAAGCGTTTCAGGTATAACCAGGAATTTCGATGTTCCTATATTTTTAGCCGTTGATCTTAATCATATATATATTTTATAATTAAATTCGATTAAAATCAACGGTTGAAAACACAAGAATATCTGATTCCCGATTATACTGAAACGCTTCCTATAAAATAAACATGCAAACCCAACATTATTTCCTTTTGTCATTGCTACTTTTGATATGTTTTGCTTACCTTAGACTCATGTGATCCTTCTTCAAGTGTGTCAATCTTCTTAACAAGTTTATTCTTCTGATCCTGCAATTCATCCAATTCGTTTTGCAGCTTCTTTATTTCATCCTCTAATTCATCAATAATATCAACCTTCATTCTCAATTCCTCATGGCACCTCAAGATCTCTGCTTCCTCTGCCTTCATCATCAATGCCTGCTCCTTCACAACCCGAGACTTCGCCATCGATCTCCTCACCACCTTCTTCAACCTCTTCCGAAGCAACCGATTCTCCGATCTCCACTTCTCAATCTTCTTAACAACTCTCACATCCTTCATTACAAAATCCTCCAGCCTCTTATGCTCTGCCTCCATGGATGAAATCTCCCTGTCCAAGAAACCTACCCTGGCGATCTCAAGCGACAGAGCGTTCTTGATTTCGCCAAGAACAAGTTCTTGCTCTCTCAAGCCACAAAACTGATCAAACTGCAACCTCAAGGCCATTTCCTTCATTTTCATGCCTTCAATCGCGCTTCTTAGGCTGTTAATGTCTTCCTCAAAACATGGATTTTCAATGTAACTGTCTCCTTCGTCGTCGTCGTCTTCTTCTACCATTGAAGCAAGGCTAAGGCAAGTTTCTTCTTCACCTTGTTGAGAATTGTTATTAGCATTAGAACTCGCTTCATTTGTTGGTAAAGAAGGTGGCTTAGGTAGAAATCTCTTGGCTATGATCCATGTATAGATTAAACCACCAAAAGTAACAGCTAAAGGAATACCAGCTTTGAGGATCACTGGCTTTAGAACCTCTTCCTTTGATGGTGAACTTTCCATTCTTTTTGGTTAAAATTGTTTTGTGAAAATTAATAACCTGAATGTGACTATGTTATTAAAAGGACGAGGTTTGAATAATAATAATAGTAATGTGGGGAAGAATGATGAAGCGTTTTTATTTTACCAATTTAGATGAGGAATTAATTGTAAGCCACCAAATAGGCTTCATGGTGATATTTGGAATCTAATTCGTTTTGGAAGATATCATCATCATCACTTGTGCTGTGCGACTTGTGGGGCTTCTTTTCTTCCATGGGATATTATACTTGCCAATGTTCTGAGCTTAAACGTAACAATTAAACATTAAACTTAGGGAGTGGTAATTGGAGATTACAGGTTCAAAGAGAATATAACACTTTATTCCTTTTAATTTCGCAGTATGCGTTGAAGCTGATAATACGTTTCCTTCATTAATTACATCCGGACAAAGTTGTGCGACTGTTTATAACCTCCAAGAGACTAAACCTTTTTTTTCAAATTCTATTCCGCAGAAATGGTATCTTGACGATTTAAAAATTCTCTCATTTCATTAGTTGTTTCCTATGAATAACTTTATGATGAGATATCTAAGTAGCATTTTCTAATAGTTGGTGTTAAATAATTTCTAGGTGTAAATAACTACTAGTTTCTGAAAATGCTAAATAATTCTTTTTTTTGTCTAAATTATAATATTTGGTATTAATATTTTGGAAGATTTAGAATTTAATATTTATAATTTAGAATATAAAGTTAAGACTTAAGAGTATAAAATTTAAGTTAGATAAAATAATTTTTTTGAAAAAATTATGAGAAATGCTAAAGAATCAATAATTTTGTTCAGGGAATATTATATATACATACATCTATTTTAATAAAATTATATTTTTTTTTTGGTAATAATTCAATTCTTTTATCAGTTTATGCTAAATTTTATTATTTATGTGCTAGATTTTATTATTTTTATACTTAATACATAAATTTATTAGATTAAAAATACATGCATGAATGCATAGATATATGCACAATTAAGTTTATTCTAGTAATTTTGACTAACGCATATATTTTTAATAGTGTATTTGATCATCTTTTACATTAACTAATAAAAATTGGTTGGTTAAGTTAAATGTTAAAAAAACATTAATTATATTAATCACACTCCTCATTTGTTGAATGTTGAAAAGAAGTTGTTACTGAATAAAATTCCTTTTAATTTAAGTCTCTATTTCTCCACTTGATATAAAAATGCAAATTTATAAAAACTCTTTAAATCAATAACTCTAGCTTGTAAATATTTTTGTTTTAGGATGGTTAAGAGTTAACTCTAGCTCATTGTAATCGGTACATGCACTAAAATAATTTCTAAAACTTTATTTGAACTAGAAAAATTGACAAAAGTGCAACTAATAAGAGTTGATCAAGCGGTTAGTTGAGGGACTATGCAGAGACAACTCAAATCTAAGCACAAATTATTCATCTTTAATTTGTTGGGATGAAAATACCATTGTAAAAAATAATAATAATAAATAAATATAACGAGTAACTTGTGAGAAAAAGGGCCAAAAGACGTGAAAGTGAGTCACAACTCACAACTCACTGTAACTAAAGCTGGGAAATGCAATTAAAATCTCGCCCAGGGTTTTATCATCGCTTACCTGGATCTGGATGCTTAGCTTTTTTTTTGGTGTCAAGGATGCTAAGCTTACTTCTCCTGAATTTTTTTTTTTTCGAGCTATATTTTTCTAAAAATCTTTTACAAAAATAAATATAATATTATATTTAAATATCTTATGTAATAATATTTTTTATATATTTATTATGATAAAAATATTTTTTAAATAAAAAAGTCTTTAAAAAAAATGTAAAAAACATTTTTAAAAAATATTTTTTTATTTTACTAGTGATTTTATTTTTAATATTAGAAATTATTCAAATATGCTAAAATACATAAAAAGTTTTGTTTTATCTAGCTAAATAATAACATTCAAATAAGGGTAAAAGATAAATATATTTTTAACTTTTTTAAAATAAAATAAAATTATTTTTTATTTTGCTAAAATACATTCATACCCTTAACTTTTTTAGAAAAAAATTACATACTTCTATTCTTTTGTTTGTGTAGACCATGTGGTCGTTACGATAAAATGAGACAAATTGCTCCTATTTTATTGAGGGAAGAATAGGAGTATCCAATTTTCTAAGGCCGGGGAATGAGTGTATTTCAGTAAATTGGAGCCAGTTTTGTCTTATTTTAAAAAAGTAAAGGGTATATTGTACAACTTACTACTTACCACTGCTGCTTCCCAACTCATCGTTGGCTGCACTTTGAATGCCATGGAGGCGCACGCACTTCTCCGATTGTCGTCGCCGCCTCTCTTCTCTCTCAAAACAACATCTCTTCCCAACTATAACAACAACCACCACCATACCATGCGCCACCGCACAACTATCTGCAACTGCACCCTCACCTCCTCTTCCACGCGCCCCACCCTCTCTCCCAACTCCCTCCAATACCCCTCCGGCTTCCTCGGCGCTGTTCCCGACCGCACCTCCTCCCCTTCAGACGACTCAGACACCAATGCCACCGTCGTCAACGCCATGACCTACTTGACCAACATGCTCTCTTCCAAGGTCTATGACGTCGCCATTGAATCCCCATTGCACTTCGCTCCCAAGCTCTCTGAACGCTTAGGTGTCAACCTCTGGCTCAAAAGGGAGGATTTGCAGCCCGTAAGTTTTTCTCTTAATCATCATTTCTCATTCTTTGTGTTAATTGCAATCTGAATTTGTGGATTCATGCATGATACTACTTGTAGGTTTTCTCTTTCAAGCTGCGTGGAGCATATAACATGATGCAGAAGCTTCCCAGAGAACAGTTGGAAAAGGGGGTTATATGCTCATCAGCTGGTAATCATGCTCAAGGAGTTGCTTTGGCTGCCAAGAAACTCAATTGCAATGCTGTCATTGCTATGCCTGTTACCACCCCTGAAATCAAGGTTTGCTTTTTCCTCAATAGTTTCTGATTTTCAGTTTTTTTTAGAAGAAAACCAAGAAAATGAGGACAGTAAATGGAAATGGAAATAGTAACCAAATAGGCCTGCTTTTGTGCTTTTTGATTTGGATGGTTTTTCCATTTTGCTGTTGCAGTGGAAATCTGTGGAGAGGCTTGGTGCTACTGTTGTTTTGATTGGGGATTCTTATGATGAAGCACAAGCATATGCTAAGAAACGTGCGCAAGTGGATGGCCGTACATTCGTTCCTCCTTTTGATCATCCTGATGTCATCATGGGACAGGGAACGGTTGGGATGGAAATCGTGCGCCAAATGCAGGGACCCTTGCATGCAATCTTTGTGCCTGTTGGAGGTGGTGGTCTCATTGCTGGTATTGCTGCTTATGTCAAGAGGGTTTCTCCAGAGGTTCACTTGATTTTGAGTTAATATTTTCTTCATATCATCTTATCTTTCATTAGGAGGGAACAATGCTATATACATTTATTGAATGTAGGTGAAGATTATTGGGGTGGAGCCTAGCGAGGCTAATGCAATGGCGTTGTCATTGCATCATGGTCAGAGGGTGATTTTAGACCAGGTTGGAAGGTTTGCAGATGGTGTTGCTGTTAAAGAGGTTGGGGAAGAAACTTTTCGCTTGTGCAAGGAATTAGTAGATGGTGTAGTTCTTGTAAGCCGTGACTCAATTTGCGCTTCAATAAAGGTGAGATGATTTTGTGTTATGATGCTTTATAATGCTGTCTAGAAATGAGCTTGAGGCAGTTTCCATGTCCTGTTCTTAACTTAACACTTATAATATCCATCTTCTTTTGTTCCAGTTGCATAATCAGGAACTACTTTTTCAGTTGCATGTATTTTTACATATGATTTGGGTAGAGGTTATTTTTTAAAACTAGTTGTAAAGTGATTAATAAAATTCAGGTTTGTTTGATTTTAAAACTTGAGTCAATGCCTAATTCAAGCATGGTAGTTGGAGGAGGATAATCCTGCAAATAAAAGCCAGAATAGCGTGCCAAACTATTTGTAGTTTGTTAATAAACTGATTACCGACTCTCTTTTTCTCAAGTAGAACTCAGTCTGTTTTTCTTTTCATTGTCTTTCATTTGAGATTTAATGGGAGGGGATTGGGGACCATGATGTCAGTGGTATGAAAACATGTTGCTTAACACTAGCCTAATTTACCATGTTGGATTGAGGATGGCAATACTTTTTACATTGTGTTATAATTAGGTGAATTTGGGTCTTCCCTGCAGAATCTGTTCACCTGTTAGTTGTTCATGGTCCAAATGTAGTTATTTATGCTTGATAAGTACTGAAGAATCTGTTTGACTTAAATTGTAGGATACCACTTAAATCGTTGAATTTGTTGTAGGACGTGTTTGAGGAGAAAAGGAGCATACTAGAACCATCAGGAGCTTTAGCCCTTGCTGGAGCCGAGGCTTACTGCAAGTACTATGGTCTAAAAGGGGAAAATGTGGTAGCAATAACCAGTGGAGCAAATATGAATTTTGATAAACTAAGGGTGGTTACTGAACTTGCTAATGTTGGTCGTAAACAAGAGGCTGTTCTGGCAACCATTATGCCAGAGGAGCCTGGTAGTTTTAAACAGTTTTGTCAATTGGTATGTCTATGCCGCTTTACCAATGAATTTTGCTTTTGATTTTTTCCCTTAATAATATCCTTCATATTGGAACTGATTATCTTCTGATCTGGCAGGTAGGGCAGATGAACATCACAGAATTCAAGTATAGATTTAGTTCCAATGAGAAGGCCGTTGTCCTTTACAGGTAAGATTAGTTACATGAAAAGCCGACCCTTTTTCTTTGTGATATCTATCATTTTCATAGTTTTCTGGTTTTTAGTTACATATTTTCTTTGTTGTAGATACATTTTCACTTGTATTGTTCCAAAGAGATCCATGAAGGTTCTTTATCTTTTTTTGACTTTATGTGCAGTGTTGGGGTTCACACAGCCTCAGAACTAAAAGCTATGAAAGAGAGAATGGAATCATGTCAGCTTAAAACTTTCAATCTCACAGAAAGTGACTTGGTGAAAGATCACCTCCGTTACCTGGTAATTGCGTTTAGGGACAAAATGATCCTTTAGTCTAGTTCATCATGTGTGCGACACTGCAAGATTGAAATACAATATCTTAGCTATTCATTTCAATTCATTCTAAGCTTCTTCTTCTAAGTACTCAAGCTCAAATCAAGCAGTTAGCAAGGAGAAAATTAAGTTTGATCAAGTGTCTAATAGCTGTTTAGTGTGATTCGGTCTATTGTCTTGCAATGATCTGTTATTACTATTTATGAGTGTTTGCTATCATGCCAAGCTCACATTGTTTTTGAATTAATGTCCAGATGGGAGGCCGTTCAAACATTCAGAATGAGGTTCTTTGTCGATTCATCTTTCCTGAAAGACCCGGTGCTCTGATGAAGTTCTTGGATTCTTTCAGTCCACAATGGAATATTAGCTTGTTCCATTATCGTGGGCAGGTGAGAATTCATAGCTTTCTGACACAAGCTTTTTTTTTCTTCTGATCAATATTTTGTATATATGATTGCAACATTTGTGTTTCTTGAACAACAGGGTGAAACTGGAGCAAATGTGTTGGTAGGAATACAGGTACCAAGAGTTGAGATGGACGAATTCCATGGTCGCGCTAACAGACTTGGATATGAGTATACGCTGGTGAACAATGATGAGTTTTACCATCTCTTAATGCGTTGATGGTTAGGGTTTTTATGGTTCATGTTTATTCAATTATTGATTTCAAACATAGGATTCACAAGAAACTATTCAGTGCTCCTAATATAACTTCTAGGTTTGTGTTCATTATACTCGTAAAGTGACATTGACAAAAGCTGAAATGGGATATTACGAGTGAAATGAATGCAATCCTAGCTACTTCTTCAAAGAACCCCAAACAATTTCTCAATTGAATGGCCTCTCCCAAAATGCAGCAATTTGCCTAATTTTTGTTAGCTATACTATAACGTGTTATAATACAGCCTCTTGTGTATAATATCCGTGGATAGTTATGATATGCTTCAAATTCAAATGATATCTTTCTTTTGTCCATCTATCCTTGTTCACTAAAAAAAAATTTAAATGCAATAATTAATACTACACAAATAATCATTTAAACCAAAATTAACATTTAATTCTGAAAGTTACAAAATCATATGGGTTTTAGTTTCCTTTTTTTTTTTTGGTGTAGGGGTTTTAGTTTACTTAATCAGTAGTCGTATGACACTGATTAATAATTTAAGGAAAAGGCTTCTAATTTCCAAATTAATCTCTTCAGCTTGACCAAAAAAATAGTTTTCTTTTTCTTTTTGCAGTGAAAAAACTAAACCCTTTTAGATAAACCCATATATCTGGTTGAAGTGAGCAAAAGTATGCTCCATAGCCTACATTTTTGTTATGCATTTATCTAATTACTCAAGAAAAAAAATTTTCTATTGCATATTAGCGGTACTTTCGTGACTAAAGAGGGAAGAGTCGACGAACAAAACAAATTCAAATAACAGATCAAAGATATAAGGCATGAAACAAATAACACTCTTTTATAGTTGATAGTACATCATCAATGCTATCAATTAACATTGCAATTTAATTACTCTTTTATGGTGTGTATATATATATCCATAATACTTTAAAAAAAAATCCAGACATATTTTAATTGCGCAATGATCGCTATTAGCATTTACAGAGCTGGTTCAAATAACCAGTCGTATACTGTTGTTTGCAATATGAACATGCTACAGAAGTACAGAATCTCCCACAGATTGGAAGAATGGAGAAAGTAACAAACATGGCACCAACTAGCTGTTGGAAAAAGCATTACTCTGGAAGTAACTAATTCATGTGTGGCCTAAGAACCCGGATGCAATTTCCTTTACCAAAAATTTACAGAGCACACTTGCAGCAGACTCGTGGCCCAAACTTTTGCTACTTTATATCTACCAGCCTTTGTGGATATGATACCAGATAAAGAGGATCTTAACTACCTGACATGAATCAAGAAAGTTCAAATCCAGCATTTGCGGTGATGGCATATAGAAGCTTCGTTCTCAAAGTGCCCGGTCGTTTGTACGTTGGAAGCTGTAATCATTGAAATGTGAAAATTAAGTGTAAAAATTTCCTGCTCTTTTATTAGCTTGGAAAACTTCAAATAACACCTTTATATCAATGACTTTAACCACTAAAGCAATGCACTTTGTGAGTGGAAGTACAAAATCCCTATTACTAGATAAACCAATTTACAAGATATTTGAATTTTGAGGTATGACAATGGAGAAAGTTCAAGATCCCTCCATGTTCAACGTCACAAGTCACAAGTCATAACCAACATGGCGTTATTGAATTTCACATACCTAACAGCCAAATTGCAAGTACCATATAAAGAGATTTACTTAAAAAATAAGAGGGAAAGCAGAAACGTATCATATAACAGTATTGTCTCCATTTTAGTAGTACCTTAAGAGTATTGTAGCAGGTTGAAGCTGATGGAAGGCGATCCACATCTTGTCCTCCAAATGTTGCCCAAAGAGGGACATCACATGCAACCTATGTAAATAGATGGACCTGAGTGATACTAATCAATGAAATCAATGCACTTTTTCATTCATATCAATATCACACTATTATTTCTAGGGACCCTAGTTGGTATGGATTATGAAGCTAAATGGCAGAAGCAGTGAACTGGCAAATTCACAGAAAACTCCATGACTCTAGACTAAAATATTTTTTACTAAGGTTCCAGATGATTGTACCATAGTCACAGAATTATCATTTCATCATGTTAGGAATTAAAATCACTAAATCAAGGTTATCATTTGCTCTCTTCTACTTCCTATTACTTTAGACTCAGAAATAATTAAGTTTCATGGACTTTAATTCTTATCCAGTACCATTTATTGAATAAATAAATAAAATAAAATATTGTGCAAATGTTTTGCGCTTGAGTTTAGACATCTTGTAAGCTGCAGCAGCTGCATGCATAGAATGAGAAAATATAGCTGTTAAGTGCCTTTGATATGAACAAAAACCTGGGATGGTAATAATAGTGGAAATCGAAATTATTTTCAATTCAGAGCACACAATTAATAGGGAAAACTCCACGTGCTGCCAAGGAAAACAGATTTTTCCACACACGCCTCATTTGGAGAATTGTGTTAAGGCACTCTCCTAGAGTTAAAAGAACCACATCCCTTATTGAGTTTTAAAAAAAAAAAAAAGCAAATGGGATGACAATATGACAGAGGTGCTTGCATGAGCATTTTGATTGCCTATCCAAATAGATCAAGAACACACCTTGTGGATTGTAAAAGCTGGCTGCAAGTATTTAAACCCAAGTAATGGTGCACGAGAACAACTAGTGACAAATTTAAGAAGCATACAACGCTCATCTGGTTCAAAGCCTTTAACCACCTGTACACGGTAGAAGAAAGAAAATGAAACCCGATCTCTTAAAATTGGTATATGCACAACTAAGTAGGCAACACTGCTTTAGTCTTCTAATGATTGGGGGCATCAATGTAGTCCACCGATATACATTAAAAATTAATTTATTCTAAAAAATGCATAGATATTGTATATTTGAGGGACAAAATAGATGAAAAAAATCTGGACGACCCTAGTGTTCTGTATATTTTTTGTAGACCAATTTAAGCATTTATTCTTCTACCCAAGGAGTACCTCTCAGCAGGAAAAAGTTAACCAAATCTAAATTCTCAGGCATGCATCATAAATGTACAAAATGAAGGGTTTGATTATAGCGAGGGAAGTAAATTACATCAGATTAAATACAATGCTAAACACTTGTTGTAACACCACAAGTAAATTGTTGAATTCAGTGGGCAGTCAATACCTCCCAAAAAATCTTGATTGTCTTGCTTCCCTCATTGTAACCTCCGGTGTACCGGGTGTTATTTTTCAAATCATCAATGTCAATATCATAGTTGCCACCTGAAAGCAACTGCATTCTCACATAACTCAGAAATCTTGCTGTCAAAATGAGTCATGAAAAAAAAAAAAATCTCCATTTTGAGAGTTATCATGAATTGGTTGTAGTAGGCAAAGGACATTTTTCTCTTATCATGACATTCTTCACACAAATTAAAAAGCTAGTTTGTTATTGATAACAGCAGGCATTCTTGAAAATGCAAAATCCTGCAACCGAAAAGCTTTATTGCTATTTCGCAAACACATAGGTGAAACCCCCCCATCCCCCACCCCCGGCAGCGGCGCCCCAAAAGAAAAAAATTTCAGCACTAAGGAAATAAAATACCTGATTAAATTCACCAGCATTGAATAATTTCAACCAGGATGGAGATATAAGATCAGTTAAGCCTCTATAAAATGCATTTGAAAAGGGCAATATCTGCAATTTAAATATTGTCACTTATATAACCATGATACGACTGTTGAAACAGTACAAATCTGTTAGACTACATAAACTGATAATAAAACCTGTAGGTTGAGTTTATAATCCGCCATTGCATGTATGTACTGCAACTTGTTCTCGTTTGTCACATAAATATCTTTTCCACCAGACTTAAGCTCAATCACATGTCTTTTGCCAAATGATTCTTCGGTAACTGTGAAATCGAGACAAAGCTCCTTCACATCACCCTCATAATTCTGCATGAAGTAATATGTGAACACTTGCATTATAATGTCAGAATGTTAAACTGCAAGAATTGAGATACACCGTTTATAAATAACAGAGAACCAAGGGAAGAACAATCAAAGCCCAATAATTAGACCTAAATACCAATTGTCAAATGGCCGATGTTAATGAATCTTTAAGGTTTTCAGGAATAGTCATTCTATTGTAGCTATATTACATCCCGCAACTAAACCCATCCAAGAAGAAATTAGCACTTAGCCTTTAGTAGGAATGCAGCTGGACCAGGCTCAACTAGAATAAGGGACGTAGGCTGAGAGCCAGCATCAAACCAACTCAAAATTTAAAAACATGAACCCCAATATAATACATAAGGCAGAATCATGATTAATTTTGAAAAGAAATTTTTAAGACACAAAAATAAAAGGCGGTTCTCTGTTGGGTTTACCTTGACATACATAAGATTCCTGTATAGCTCTGGATCAAGTGTTGATAACTCATCAAGAAAGCTATACCGCCCCAATAGCTTTTGTACAAAAACATGAGAGAAGGCGTAATCAAGTAATATTCCTTCATAAAGAGCTTTACCAACAACTCTTCCAAGGAACTCAATCATTTGAAGACCATTATCCAAATATCTTGCAGATGCAGTAGGAATTAGAAGCCTATCGGAGGTTGAGGTTTGGGAAAATAATCCATATCTGAGACAAACAGAATACATGTCAGCTTAGATTTAGAAAGTCACTTCAGATTCCTGAAGGAGGAAAATACCATGAAATAAAAAGCAAAAATAAAAAGAAAAAAGAGTTAGACATACTCAGGAGCAAAAGCAGTTTTTGATAAGTCGGTTAAAAATTCTTTAGATAATCCACCATAGTCCAGGCCAGCCTCTGGAAGGCCACATTCACTGACAAATGACACATGGATAGATGACTTCAATCTTGACCCAAGGGAATTCAATTGTCGGAATCCATCTTCAACAATATGACCCCGACGTACTACTATCTCAATTGCTCGTGAACCAGGTTCAGAAATTTCACCAGCCATTTTTCGTGAGGCCTTATCCATCTTGATTAATTCGCGAAACATCTCGACTCTATTTCAAAGATAAACAAGGTGATTAGCTACTATCAATAATAAACTGTGTAATGTGTTACACTCTAAACAAATTATGATCTTGTGGCAGTGATTTTCTAATGTTGATGTTGAGCTTAGTTAATAAATTCTCGATTTAAACAACACTCAAGGAATAACAGAATTATTATATTGTAATTGTTAAAGATACCCAAAAAGGTTTTTCTTAATTTACTCCCCTAAGAAACCAAAACAAGATTATGATTCTTGATCTAAATCTTGCACATGGCAAAGGAAATTTAACACTCATAATCTTTTTAGAGGTCTTACCTCTAAAACATGTTGAGAGATTCGAAAGCTACACCTAATGATATTTTGTTTGTTTTTCAGTTTTAGTATCGAGGATCTCTTATCCACCCATCTTATTTTTAATATTCATCTCCCCATCTTAATAGTATTCTTCTTTTATCAAATAATCTTGAGAAAAATTTCAATAGACCAACAGGTTCCTGAAGAAGAAAAGTACCAAGTGAGTTCTTGAACAATTGCAATGCTAGATTTATAGGTCCTTGGTGGAATGCAGAAGATTTCCAAAAGGGTGAAACATGTCCAGTGCTATAACTTGTCAAGGTCCTGTGAGTCCATAATTGCAATTTTTCAGGGACTTATAGGTGCCCTATTTTTATTAGGGACCTATAAACCATCACAAAACCTTTTCAAGGACTTAGTTGGTACTATTTTTTTTAAAAGTACTTGTAAGTCGATCGCAAAATTTTTCAGGGACCTACTTGCCTTACTACTCTAATAATAATAATAATAGCAAATCACGTTGGCTGTATTCCCTAGTCATCAGCTTTTCTTTAGATAGGTCTTATCCTTCTAAAACACCAACTGAATTAGACTTAAGAGTTAAGCTTAAGTTTGACAAGAAGCAAGTGTCATTTTATGGTCAACTAGTTAGTAGTTACCTCTCTTCAAAAGGGAAAACATGAGGGGTGATGGTGATAACAGAACCTGCACTCAGGGCAGCTAACGAATCATCAGATCTTAGGTTCACAGTTAAAACTTCATGGGTTCTGGCAGCAACTGCAATTGGTAGCCGGCTTTTTCTAGCAGGAGAAAGCCACAACTCAGGAGGACAAAATGGGTGTCTACAGTCCCTTTCATACATTAAATGTAAGCATCTGATAGCACAATCCATGAGAGGCTTATTATGAGGACCACTACCATGGGACAAACCATTATACACTAGGGTATTTAGCATTGATGCAATTCTTCGTTGTTGCTCTAATCTGAATGGAACCTAACAATGTTATTAAAATGCTCCGTAATAGTTAGTTTCTGAAAAATGTGAATTAATTCACAGAATGACAAGTCCAAGTAGAAAGCATGTAGGTACCTGTTTCTCGTAGAACTCTATGTCATCAAGAACAGAAAGTAGGTGAGAATAGGTTGCACAGAAGAGATGAAGCACAGCAAACATATCCTTCGGAATGCCCTGTGGCCCATGCCTCATAGGTTCTACGTCCCACAACTCTAGTGAATCTTCATTCTCTCTGCTAGGCTCAGAATGACTGCCAACAGGATCTGTACCATCACTTGCAGCTTGTGACTTACCTGTAAACTTTTGAAGAACATTGACCCACCTATTACCCCCATCTTTACTCATCTGTTTTTGCATCTTCTCAAAAGATTTATGTTTGGCATTTCCACTTGCGAGATAATCAGATACATGTTTGTCTCCAGAAAAAAGGGAAACCTCCAGTACATCCCACAATCGGAGAATAAATCCAGGAGTGAAGGACAGCATGTTGAGTACTGGTAATGAGCCACGAACTGGACTCAAGGTTGAAAATACTCTAAGCAAATTAGAATAAAAAAGTGCAACATCACACAAATCTAGTTTCTTAAGACATTCCAGACCATTTGACTGTGGGGTCTCAAACTTGTCAGTGGAATCTCTATTTATTGAATCCAAAAGATTTGTAAGATGCGACTGCTGGGTAACAGGCCTTAATTGATCCATGTATGACATTATTAATGACTCATAGGTTGCTTCACCATCGTGCATAACTGTACCCACTGGCGCTGTTGATGTTTCAACATCAGTTTGAAGGGTTTTTCTTTTTCTACGGATCCATCCAATATTATCAAGATGATCCAGTAGGCTTTCTGCTAAAGTGATAACAACATGGACGTATAATGCACAATCTACACCTTGATTCAAGGATCTAGCATTCACAGAATCATTCCCATTTCCTGTTGCTAGACATATAATGTTGGTGAGAGCCCAACCAACTGGTGGAATTTCCCTGAACGAGACAAGATTATCTGACTGGACCAACTTTGACATCTCCATTAAAACTTTCTCTTTCAAAATCTGTCATTGCCTGTCAGAGTTTGATCAGTTCTGATATGTTTGAATCATAATCATAACCTATAAAATTGATCTTATTGACTTGAGGTGAATGTTTAAAGTAAGTAATATCCATGAGCAAATAATTTGAATATAAACTAAAGAAGTTTCCTTTTCACCATCAATATAAAATAATATAACTAGGGAGAAGCAGTATTATATTTGAAAATTTGATGGTGAAAGTAACCTGTGAACAATTATTTTAAGTTTTCTTCTTTTTTTTTTGGCAGAAAAAAGAAATTATTATAGAGAGAAGAGTGAATAACTTAAAAAATCATTGGAAGATTTTATGATAGTAGAAGTATTGATATCTATTTTTACATATAAAACAGCACGAAAGAAATATTAAATTGTATATAAAGAATTAAAATAAATAAATAGAATAGCAGAACAACCATTTAAATTGTCATAATTTAATACCAAATGAAAAATATTATGAAACAGAAAATTTAGTTATTAAACAAGCAAGATCCATCTTTAGTGTAGAAAACCTTGAGACTCAACATCAAAGAAATCACATTTGCACAGAGAAGTTAAATGTGCATGTGCAATCATTGACTCTGCAGGTCAAAATTTGGCACTTCTTCCATTACACTAGACATAAATATATATCACGTAATCTCTTAGTAAGGCCTTCCAAAATTAGAAGTACAAAACTTGTAGAGACAAGAAACAATGCAAGACCAAGTTTTCAGTTAAAACAAAATAGTTCACAAATAAATTTGCAGGTTAAATAGATTTGTGATGCTTACCAATAGAGTCTTGAAGCATGGGAATAAAATTGACTTGTGTCTTAAAGCAGGTTGAAGGACAGATGGTAAATGTTGCAGAAGCGAAGGAATAGTCAGAACATAGACAATATACTGCTTAGCAGCATGGTTATCATCCAGCATATCAGGCCCAATTACATCAATGTTTGTCAGATAAAATGGACGCACGGCTAAAGTTACTGCACTTGCAGTAATAAAAAAAATTTCATTTGCTGGGATGAGTTTTTTGGTCTGACAAGAATAATTATTGAGTGCAGTTATATATCTAGCAATAGATACATAACTACCACTTTTATTACTCCCCATGAACTGAATTAAATACTTCACTGCTAAATCTGCATCTTGACGATTGCCATCAACAATGCCTTTCCATCCTTTCGGATCAGTAAG
>JASCZI010120876.1:87832-114581 GCA_036250425.1 Stylosanthes scabra | reverse complement strand
AACCTAAATTGCATTCACTAAACTCTGAAAGAATGGAGAAACCAAGAGAAGTCAGCCTTTGTGCCTGGTAAATCCATATTCTTCTCTCTTCAGTTGTACCAAATGCTAGAATGCAAAAGTTTTGCTTTGAATCTGGAGACACATATACATCCATTAATAATATATTCCACAGCTGTGTTGAACAAGAAAGATAGAAATGGGTCCTTAGACTACTCAAAGCTGAGAAAAATAATATTCTCCAAAACATATTGATAGTCATAATATTTGGTGTGCCACCACATTGAAATGTTTGACATAGTTGGAATGTGAACCAAAGTCCAATGAATGAACATTTAAATGAGAGGATATACCTGAAGAGTTCATACTCTCCAATAGGATTGTGAAGCAAATCTTCATGGAGTGTATTTTCTTGCTTTGGACTATCTTATGCCGGGTTGAGAACCGAGTTATAAAGAAAAGAAATGGTCTCAATAAATTGTGTGAAATCCACATGGCTGTCCTTGCAGCAGTATAATTATTCACCAATATCTCCCACTCCTGTTGAAGCTGCAGCGCAACCATCTTTGTGACCATGAAGCGCCTCCATACTCTCTATGAATGAGAAATTAAAATACAGGATATTATATATTTTTATACAAATGACAACTATCAAACTGCCAATAATAAAGGGAAGCTAAAATTTCATATTTACCACAAAGTATTCCCCAAAGATGCAATTTTTTTAAAAAAATTCCTTCGATAAAACTATATTCGGTCGTTTCACCAATACAACAACAACTAAGTTCTACTAAGTGAGGTTGCCTAGTATGGGTAACCAATATTTTTCTAACCAATAAATCAGCCAACAAAAATAGAACATATGTAACTACTGGTTATAGAACGTCCACGATTAAAGCCAGTGGAACATCTGTTTTGTTGGCTACCTAGCATTGTTGTTCTCATAAATCATACTTAGATTGCCCATAGAATTTTTCTAAGTCTCCATTTACCCCCCAAACTATTGGGTTACCCTGTATAAGGACTACCCTCCTTAGCAATGAATATTTGTAAAGCATCAAGTAAAATAATGTTCAAACAAAACTAAAACACATGCACAATTGGCGCAATTGTGGTTCTAAGAACCACGAAACACAAACTATCGAAAGAAAAAAAAAGGTGAAATAAGTGAGATGTGAATTGAAACCTGAATGAAGAGAGCAGCAGCAGCAGCTCGTTTAGCATGATGGCGAAGCTCTCTTTCTCTGTTAACCTTCTCAAGAAGCGCATCTCTTGTTATCTCCTTCGCACTTGCTCCTCTCAGCGAAACCTGAAAATCATTCAATTAATCTTTTATTTTCACTCTCATTTCCCGTTCCATTCAAATTCAACGCATCAGAATCAAAGTACTACAATTTCAGGGGAAATTGGGGAAGAAAATTCCTTTCCACAACCGACAAATGAAGAGTACCTGCTGTTTACGAGTTCCGTCCATTGAAATCGGAATTCGAATCAATGGAGGTCCTGCTAACTCATTTGAGCCTTCAATCGCGTTAGATTTTTCCGTCAACGCCTGAATTTTACTCCACCATCACTGATTTTACTCGATAAAAACTAAAAGGAAATAAATAATAATTATGTTTTCTGCACTTTACTTTTCTCTTACGCATGTTTTTTTTTTCTTTTTCGCTCTTTTTTAGTTACTGGGTTTTATCCTCTTTCTTACGCCTACAAAGTTAAAACAATTATTATTACATTATTATTATAAAAAGAGTAATGTTACGGAACTAATATTAGGGAATTAATAGGGAGCTGTAATTAGAGAAATAATATGTGGTAAAAGAGGAGAGAGAAAAGAAGAAAAATGCCTATTAATCACTTATTTATTAAAAAATTATGGGCTCCCTAAACTTTTTCTTATAAAAATTATCAACATTAAATTGTTATAAAACAAAAGTAGAAACAAAAAAAAAATGTCAAACAAACTTGATTCTAGACTTTTAAATTTCAATTATCAAAATTAGTATCTTAATGCACATTCTTAACAAATTTGATAGAATCGGCTCTTCATTTTTGCTATGAAAATGAGGGAAAAAAACCATTATGTTACACAAAAATCAATTTCAGAAATCTTAAAAGAGAAAGTTTAGAAAGCTCATAATTTGTTAGCAAATAATTGGCCAATAAGCTTTTTTTCTTCTTTTCTCTTTCCTCTTTTACCACATATTATTTTTCTAATTACACTAATTGGCTTCCTATTAATTTCCTAATATTGGTTCCGTAACATTACTTATCTTAATAATGCAATTTGAACCAATTAGTATCCTCTTTTCTTTTTTTTTTAAATGTATTTTTTAAGAGTTTAATTTTGATCCACTGATATACTGATGATATTTTTTATTATGTCTTAGATAAGGCTCGATTAGTTGTAAGACTCGAACCGATCATTGAACCGATCACCCTACGAAGTCACTGGATTAAGGATTCAACGGTTGAGTCACAGGTCGAATCGCAAAACCAATATTAAATACATAAAAATATAAATTATGAAAATTTAATAATAAAACTTGAATTTAATATGACAAAAAAAGTACATATCTTCAAATGTCTTAAACTTAATTGCAAATTGTGAAGATGAGCTAATCTTAAATAAGAAGAAAGAATTGAAAACTAAAGGTTTATTAAATCAATAATGTTACATGTACACACAAACATATTAGATACATATAGAATATTTATTGTAAAGGAATATACTTATGTGAATGAATATATCATGTATTTGTGTGTTTTATGTGTACAAATATTTATTGTTATTCAATTGCATTATTATTTTGTATAATGTATAATAATGAATGAATGATTCTGAGCCAAGTATTTATCTCTTGTATAATAATGAATGAATGATTCTTCATAAAGAGGATATTTATATCTCTTTTATATTGGGTTTGCCCAACATAAGACACACATCAGTGAGTCCAATATAGGCCCAGACCCGATAGAAGTAACAATAGGGGTTAGTGGGTTACAATGAGGCAACCCTATTTTTCCAAATGACTTCATGAGACTTCCGTCTCTTCTCTCTTCTCGGTCTCGTGTCTCTTCTTTCACAAAGAATAGATAATACTAAATTCAATAAGCATGGAAGAACACCACTCAATCACTCATAGACACTGGCAGAGGCGGAAGTACACGTGAAGCTCGACATGGCCCCGACAGATGCACACGTGAAGCTCGGCGACGGCGGAATCACAGGCAGCAACGCCACGGCACGGCGTCTCAAAACGCGGCGAAGGCGGCGTCTTCTGATTGGCGGCGGTGAGAGTGTGTGTGATCTGGTGAGAGGCGCAGCGCAGGGGAGGAAGGGATGGGACTTGGGAGTGTGGGGATGACTTGAGATTTCGCTGATTGTGAGAATATGGGTTGTTAGGGTTTCTTTAAGGGTTAGCAAAACGGCGTCGTCGTCTCGTTTCTGTGGAGTGCCTTTGAACCGGTCCGGTTTTTAAAATCGGCCGAGTCACCGGTTTTCTACAAAACCGGCCGGTCATATCCGAGTCATGCCGGTTCGTATACACCTCCAATCCTTTAACTTGCTCGGACCGGCAGGGAATCCGGTTTTCCGGTTTTGGGTCCGACCAGCCGGTCCGATCCGGTTCTTACAACTATTCGAACCCATTTGAGTTATAGTTGATTGACTTTATGGAAATTAAATTATTTTTTAATCCCAGACAAATAATATCTGGATTTAGTTTAAAAGTTTGCTCCATTTTTAACACTTGCTAATTAAACTGACCAGTTAGCTGAAAAATAACACAACGAAGTTGGTTAACTACTTTGGAGCTTTTTTTTTTGGTTAACTTTGGAGCTTTTTTGTTTGGACTTGAACTACTTTTGGGCTTTAGTGTGATAATCCATGACATGTCCTAGGCCCATGGGGTTTTTTGTAGTCTGGGGCTTTTGAACATCCACTCTTGAGTTTTGATAGTCAATGGGCTCATGTCCGCTTTCTTGTTTCTGCTGGATCACTTTATCCGTTTATCGTTCATGACTTCATATTTATTTTTTTCTCATACAACATATTTTATAACATATTTTAGTTCTTAATATATTTAATTAATAAATCAATTATTAATTTTTTTATTATGTAAATAAATTTTTTTATATGTCAAGGAATTAGATTAGAGAATTCTAAAAATTATCAAGAACTATGTATTTATTGACTAACGACGGAATTAATTTATCTCACCTACTTTTTAACAAAATTTAAATACAACTGACTTATCTAACAAACAAAATGATTTAATAAAAAAAATCTATTATTAAAAAAAAGCATTTGACTAAGCCAATTTCAAACACTTTTTTAGAGTATGAATAAAATAGAGAGGAAAATAGTTATAGGAATATGGTATAGGACATAAATGAAATGAAAAATGGGTCCAAAAAGATATACAAATGAAATGTTATGCACCAAAAGATAAACAAATGAAAAAATTTGTCACGTTACAGCAGCCTCGGTGGTTGCCTCAAAATATAAAGAAGAATTGTCGTGCAAGTTATTCATTAACTCCATATTTTCAAGTCAATGTGATTTGCTGTATATATTTTCAACTCTGACTATCATCATTAACTCCATACTTACGAACTCGTTTTTTGTTCAAACATTTTTCATTTCGCTTCATAACATGTGACTAGCGTTAGTCGTTAATTGTGGCTGCTGTAATAATGTATGAAATTCAGATTAGCGTCTTGTTTAGAGTGCTCGTTATTAAATCTCATTTTTATATTTTTATATAATAATATAACAACGTAACACAAAATTTAACTACAGACTAAATAGTAAAAAAAATGTTATAAAAGCAATTTTCATAGTTTAAAATTAAAGTACAAAGTTTGATTATCTTCTATAAACACTTTGAAATGATTATTGATAGACCTTTGTTTAGCCGACCAGATAATTGAACCAATAAATTTTGATTTAAATATTATTACAAGTCCCACCTCTACGAATGATATAAATTCTTGAATAAATATAAGCATGAAGTATCTCTTATTTCATAAGGTAGCTTTTGGGATTGAGTTAGATCTATCTAATATCAATTCTAATATGTTAGTTCAAGTGAAATTTATTCCCTTTCCTTGACAAGATCAAAGTTCGAGTCTCAGATATTGTGCACTTGACTTGAAAACACGAGAAATAGGAGTAATTATTTTGCCTGCGTGCCTGTTGCCCACTTCACCTCACCTCTTGCCTCAAGAAAAATCTGTATGAATCACGTGAAACAAGTTTTTAGCCGCAACGAGATCTAAAATACGTTGTTATTACAATTGATTAAGTTGACAACCATCCAATATAATTTCATGTTTCATTGTTAACAGATCGAGGGTCAACTATAATGAACACTCATGTTTCATACTACCATTGCATATTAGTCTCAAGTCTCAACGTCTACGCCACGCACATGTATTTTTGGTCCCCAATTGCATGTGCATCATTTTTCTAATTCCTTGGCTATGATAGTAGCATGCAGTTCTTGTCGTAGTTCAAGGCACTGGAATTTACTCAATTTAGCATGCATCTATATAAATTTAGGCGGAAATCCCAAAAATAACTTAGCATTTAAAACTAATTAAAAAAAAAGATTTTACGTGGTTGTTGCACTCTCTATTATTCACCGCCGCATGCAATTGCAATTTTCTCCACCGCAAAACGCTGTACCTGTGTACTTTTTTTTTTTGTTAGGTGCCGTAAGTAAATTAAGAAAGTAACAAGGTGAGAGACTATGAGAAAAATAAATGCAGAACCCATATATGTCTCTCAACATTTTGACGCTGCTATTGATTACGTTCATTAAAATTATAATATTGCTTTACATAATATTTATTTTTTTAGTTTTTCACACTATTCTGATTTACATGACTAAACCGCCAGCTTTATTTAAGTGTTTATCAATGTCTATTGATTTGTTATGTACACAAAGCAGAATTCAAAAATTACTAATCCTTTGTTTAAACAAACTTGTAATAAATTCACCACTAAATCAACCTAAATTAGTTTTAAAATAATAGAAATTGATATAATTGCACAGCACATCTTCAATTTTTAACTCTCGGGATTTTTTTTATCTAAAATTGTAAACAATATTTGATGGGAAACTTGAAGGGTAATAATTTCAGTGTTTGGACTAGGAATTCACGTGTAACTAAAATCCAACACTACCGCTCAATTGTGCAAGAAATTAAAGTAGTTAAAGTATCCAAAGTGTCTATAACAACAAGTTGACAACGTCGTACGCCGTAAAAGAAATAAATAGCTGTCCCGTTTGGATTAGTCTCTCAATATTATTAGGAAACATGTTAAGCTTAATTAATTTGAAGGGTATACGTAATAATGAATGGGGCTAACATAATCAATCGATCGAGTTAATTAGTACCACCTTGCAACCCTAAAATATAGTTTTGTTTAATTGTATTTTAATAGCAACAACAATCAATGATTAGGAAAATAATAATGAAAATTAGCATTCATACGTAATGTGTTAATTCTAGAATTCGTGTAGAAGTGGACTAAATATTATTTGCCGAATTGGATTTTATTAGAGGGACTTCGGATTGATTGGTATATATCATTTGTATATATGTAGCGTCTTGATAGCTTTGCTTAAATCATCCATCATGTAGATAAGTTGGAATCATTATTCGTTTTTTATAAGATTAAGGGGCGTTATTAGCAAAATTAAAAGTGCGTATGCATATAAATTTGTATCCAAATGAACAAACATATTAAGTTCCGTAGGCGTGAATCCGGTATACTATATATGATTAAGTATGGAAATAGTAATAACACTTTTATTATTTATTAATATTAGCTAATATTTTGGATTAATATTTTATTTTTATATTTATATTATTAAAATTTAAAATTTAAAGTCTATAATTGATGACAAATTATCTTTAAAGATACTAGAAGGGGGAAGGACCTCCTTATGGTCAAATTTCTAGTTCTGCCTTATATATATATATTAATCAAGGCACCAATAATATTACTATATCTTCTATATATACAATAATACTAGCAACCACCTATTAATTTTTAATTTTTTTTTTCTAATATATGGCATTCAATATGTATGATGATGAACTCATCTTATTATCTACTATACTATATAATTTGTAAGAAATGTTAGGTGTCACATTGCTTTAGTCCTTCAAAATCTTGTTTATTAATAGCAAGATAAAAATATGCTGGTATCGCATTAAAAATTAAAAATGGATGTCAAATCTCACATATTATAATTTAATGTTATATATATAACATGACCGTTAACTAATGAAATAAATATTCAAAGAGTAATATTTGGGAAATAATAACACAAAATTATCATATTTAATTATATATATAATATCTAAAATATTTATTTATTTTAACAAAATTGAAGAATGTTTTGACTTATTTTTATTGTCTCACTTCCAAACCTTTCCTTATTCAAATTACATTGCACTATAAGACAGTGTATCGCTTTCAGGTGACCAAGACATGCATCCTTCATTAATTTTTCTTGATTTTGTATGATTTTACTATTTTTTATTTCTTTGAAATGTGACACAAAATATATGTTTCTTCAATTCGTTTCTCTCTCGAGTTTCTCTTTCTTACTCAGCATCACCAAAGCCTATTTAATTACTTTAATTTCCAAGCTCTCTGCTTATATTTTTTGCCAATACAAGAAAGAAGAATGGCGAAGAAAATGAGAGAATAAGAGAAGAACGGTGGTAGGTAAGTTGGAGCGAGACACGAAATAATTGCCTAAGATATGTGGATGAATACAAATTATGATAAAATAAATTATAAGGGTGCTATTATTACTATTATTATTATTTTTAAAAAATATATATTATTGAGTAGTGTGTCTTTGTAATTTTAGTATACTCATCAATTTATTATTAATCAAAGTCTTCTAGCGTTTTTTATATAACACAATTTTTTTTTTTGCGTAACATAATTTTTAGATAGCGAACCAAAATAATGAGTAAAAATGGATATTATATTTTTTTACAGAAAATGGCTATTATATCAATAATATTTAAAGATGGTAAAATTAATATATATCGTCAAAAGCTGTATATGATGATATATATTGAACAATTAATAATTTCCTTGTGAATTTGATTAGGTAGGCGCCAAACAAGTTTATAATTATCACAATGGCATGATTATTACGAAATTAAAAATATATTAGATAATTTTATCATCGATGGAAATTTTCATCCGATTTCCCCCTTGCTAGACAAATACTTGATGTTAAAATACTACATTCAATGCATATGAAGGATGCTTCACTTTGCACGTGATTCTGCCCTTCCGTCAAAATTCTTTTCCGGAAAATTTGCCAAAATATAACATGACTCATAAGAGGAAAGCTACAAATAAAGTTTGGAATATGTTATACAATATTAGAATATATATTTTAGGTAACCCACGTCCATGATATATGATAATTTAAGAAATTTGAGTTGATCTAGTGGTTAGTTCATTAGTCCGTTTAAATAACTGTTGAGGTTTTAAATCTCATTTTGTGTATGTTTATTAGTTAGTAATAAACTCTTAAATAGAGTTTAAATCGGTAGTAAATTAATTATCGATCTATCGAGTTAAAGAATATATGAACAATCAAAAAAATTTAATTGTTGATTTTAATTATATATATTTTATGATAATTTTATAATTATATTTAGTAACTAACTAAAATTATTAAATAACTATATACCATCAATAAAATATCTGACATGCATCTTATGTTATATACATGCGGTGGATTATTTCAATTACTTAACCATTAAATTCTATATATTTGTAGAAGTACTATATGTTTGTAAAAGTATCCAAGACCAAAGTCTACTAAGAGTGTAGTTTTTTTGTTTTTCTTTTTAAGAAATAGTTTTTTTTGAGACTTTTTTAAGAAATAGTTTATGTTCATGCTATATAATTTAGTAATAAGTATGATTATAATTTATAAATTTTAGAATTATCTATGTGAACTAAGATTTTAAGTTGATTTTTTTTAAAATTATAATTCACGAAATGAAACTTTATTTGGTTAAGCTTGTGGGCTTGACTCAATACATTATTATTACACCTCTATTTTGCTTCAATAAAAGCAAAAATTAAACACTTGGGGAAGAATCACAAGATTGACAATTTTATAGGCTAGTCTTATTCTTATTGCGCTATTATTGTGACCAATAAAAGCAAAATCCAATCTGACATTAAACTGAGAAGTTATGGCAGAAAATTTGGCGCATTTAGGAAATTGGCATGGCTTCACAAATCACCATCTGTGTTTTGCTGATGGAATAAATGATTGGCGGCTACACACACGAGAGACCAATAACATTCTTAGTTAACCACCAACCAATCAAGGTAATTATGATGAACCACGCCAATAATTATTTTAAGTTTTTAACCCTGGTCGGAAATGTAATTATGAAACCACTACTTTCACCAATTACCCCCCTTAATACATTTTTCATAATTTCAATTATTGTTATTAATTAGTATTGTGTAATGTTTGGATCACTAATTAACCCACTGAAACTACTTTAGTTAAAAAATTTGTTAGAATAATACATAAGCTCATAATAAGATATTTTAATTTTTCGTATTTAATATATTTTTAAGTCTAATTCATTTATTTATTTTTATACTAAATAGAAAATTATTTCGATATAAACAAATACAAAAAATAATATCAAAATAAATTTTTTATTTAACATTAAAATTATTTTTAATTTAATTAGATTTAATTAGATAAATAGGCGTTCATATTGATATTTTAAAATAAGATAGAAAAGGTGTAGATATAAATTAAAAGTTTGATGAGTCCTTTTTGGTAACTTACAGCCGGTTTAATAATGTTGTGACTCTAAGAAAGTGGTTGACCTCTTTAGGCTCTCAAAAAAAGTTCTCGGAGAATCATCGTATAATTATTTAATAAAATATCTCAAAATTAGCTCTCAATAAATAGGAGTCACATATATAGCGTTTGGTGAGAACTGTTAAAAGTATCTTAGCTCTAAAAAATTACGAGTAAAATCTTATTGGTTTTTCTAATTACCAAACATAAAAACATAACCCTACTTTTTGAGAACATGAGTATTTGATCGAAAAATTTTAGCAAATTCACACTTACAAAAGTATCTATGAAGGACAATTAAGGGAACTAAAAATTGGTCATCATAGTCATTACTGGTTACTATGCGACGATCAGTACAGTTAGCACTTAGCAGCAAAAACTAGAACATAGACCAAAGTGCTAAAGTCTATGGAGTATGGAGGCCATAGAGTTACCATCCCCTTAATTAACTCTTAAGCGTGCCAACATGTCAAGTCAAATTCTATATTTCTATGCCTTCAGCTCCCAAAACGACACGTCCGAACCCAAAAACGACACGTGGGGACCAGTACAAAACGGAAACTAACTCTAATGTCGCAGAACAAGGAGGCCATGGCCATTTAATGAGCGAATCGGTGGCGTGGGCACTCTTGTCAAAAAGCACAAAACCTATGGGGCAAAATTGGAAACACAAAAAAGTTGCATGCAAGAAACTCGGTTTTTGAGGGCACTATATGAAGACGCTTGGCCTCAACAAGCCTCAAGATTCCAACAAATTTTCACCAACATTTCTCCCACCTCTTCCTTCTACACTTCTACACCACCTTCAATCTCAAACTCTTTTTCTTTTTCTTTTCTGTTCTGTTATTATCTACCATGGATAATGATGGAGGAGCTCTTCTTAATTCTTTTCTTTATCTGTAGTTACAGAAATTAAAGAAAAGAAAGAATTAAAGAAAAAAAAGAAGTGATAGATTGTGAAAATCCAATGGCTATTAATTGGAGATGGAGTGGCTCATCAGAGTCCTCTTCATCGTCGTCGTCAACGAAGCTATTGTTGTTCATGTTACCTCTTTTAATCGTAGCGGTGATTATTTCAGTGTTGGGACCAAACAGCCCCTCTAATTTAGTCGATATTGCTAAGAAGCCCTTCTCTGCTGTCACCGCCGTGGAGTCACCGCCGTTGGTGGTGGTGGCCGTCAATAGTGGTCACGGTGGAAAACAGGAGGAGGCGGTCAAAGCTATCTCTGAAACCCCCTTCAATCACTCCTCCACTCCCTCACTTCCCATTCAGGCAGTAGAATCGTTTATTCCAACGGTAACAGATTCTTTTCTTTCACTTAGTATAATCCTAAAACTCATCTGTACTACTCTGAAAATTCTTTTCTTTCTTTCTTTCTTTTCGATCAAGACAGTTTTCACATGGATGGAAAATTGGAAATAATAACAATAATAGTAACAAGTACAAAGATGGAATGTTCATAATAACGTATATATTCTTATATTATATAAAAATAATGTAATTAAAGCAGAGATGATTCATCATGCATGTATATTTCCTCTAATTGTGCATGATAAATCGAGAATTTTCAACGAATTGATTTTCTTTCTTTATTTGTACATCAAGATTAATGTCTAAATATATGTGTACTTTTATTATTTTTAATTTTATATTTTAATATGTATTATATATACTAGTGCTAGGATAATCCTTCTAAAAAGAACTTCAGCTTAGGATATTTTTTTTATAATGAAATTATAAATTATTATAATAGATGTTTGCTATGTTTCTGTAATGATGATGATGAGAAATTTAAGGTCAACAAGCCCTGTTATTATTATACACGCTGAAGTACATATATTCTTTTGTTTAATTTGCATATATTATCGAGGAAATTTTACTTAATGAGTGGAAGCTTTGCGATTAACGCAATGTGCTGTATATCAACGTGGATATACTTTGTAATCGTTACCTTGGTGTAGCAATCCTAGGAAATAATTATTAGTTATTACATATTTCGGACAATCTTTTATCCATATTGCAATTTTATTTTATTATTGTTATTATGATTATTGGTTTTGTTTTTTTAATAATCTCAAGTCAAAAACTTAGCGTACACTTCTTAGAAAGAAGGGAACACATTCTTGTTTTTGTTTAATCCTATAAGTTTGCACAGAACGGAAATCATCATTCTTCCTCTGCCTAGAGTTTTTCAATTACTATTTTATTTTCTCTTCTACTTGCTTGAAATTTTGTAGTCTATTTTAGAGTTTAGTTTTGATAATCTAATATGTGTTTTCCAATAAAATTCATGTGTTTAGACTAGTTTGAAATTGGTTGTTTTCACCGATTACATGTATGTAAAACTGATCTTGGTTGAGTATAAAAGATACTTCTGGCTATGTTAGATGGAGATTAATTCATTTTCTGTTACATTAAACCCCTGTAACATGATTGGTCTGTGAAACAGTTAAAACTGTAATCTTACCTTTGAGAAAGGAAAGAAGGCAAAGGGAAGAAGTCACATTAATTTTTTGACGTAGTTCTATTATTGGCAAATTGCATTTTTAGAAACTACTTGGTAGGTAGATACAAACAAAGACATTTGTGTACTAATTTAAAAAAAAATCGTATCATCATGTGTTCAATTGATTAAAGCTGATGTTGACCTATTGTTTTTTCTCCCCCTCCTCAAAACAGAACAACAACACTGAGGAAATTCTCAATGTCTCCTCCAAAACCTTGCCCATTGTGGCTTCCATGAATGAATCTTACAACCCCATTGAAACTCCCAGGCGACAAAGAAAATTCAGCATCTTGGATAGAACTGAAAAGGGTCTTCTACAAGCTCGAGTTGCAATTAGAGAAGCAAGAAACAGGAGCCAGTTACAAGATATAGACTATGTTCCAATTGGACCAATGTATCATAATGCTAAAGCATTTCATAGGTAAGTAATGGCTTATACAAAATGTTCCCATTTGATACTAATTGATACTAATTGTACATACAAATTGCTATGGGCAGGAGTTACTTAGAGATGGAGAAACAGTTCAAGGTATATGTGTACGAAGAAGGGGAACATCCTGTGTTCCATAACGGCCCTTGCAAGAACATATACTCCATTGAAGGGAACTTCATCCATGGCATTGAGATGAACGAGCAATTCAGAACAAGAGATCCTGAGAAAGCACATGTATACTTCCTTCCTTTTAGTGTAGCAATGATGGTGCAATTCGTCTATGTACGTGACTCTCATGATTTCGGCCCAATACGAAAAACCGTCATCGACTATGTCAATCTCGTCGCCGGAAGATATCCGTATTGGAACCGAAGCTTAGGAGCTGATCATTTCATGCTCTCTTGCCATGACTGGGTAACGAATTTTACACGTTTATCTAATCAGATATATGGACTGTAGGGACTAGTAATGGTAACACAACAATGTTGGACAATTCTTCTTGTGATGTTTTCAGGGGCCAGAGGCTTCAAAATCTGTACCAAACTTGGGGAAGAAGTCAATTAGAGTGCTATGCAATGCTAACACATCGGAGGGATTCAAACCTATGAAGGATGTATCTCTTCCCGAAATAAACCTCCTAACAGGAACAATAGATGGTTACCTTGGTGGGCCATCTGCATCAAAGCGTCCAGTTCTAGCTTTCTTTGCCGGTGGGCTTCACGGGCCCATTAGGCCCATTCTACTGGAGCACTGGGAGGACAAAGACGAGGACATGCAGGTCCACAAGTACCTACCAAAGGGTGTGTCCTACTACACAATGCTGAGGAAAAGCAAGTTCTGTCTGTGTCCTAGTGGGTACGAGGTTGCAAGCCCAAGGGTAGTTGAGGCAATTTACACTGGCTGTGTACCAGTGCTGATTTCGGACCATTATGTCCCTCCATTCAGTGATGTGTTGAATTGGAAAGCGTTCTCCGTTGAGGTTCCTGTTAAGGATATTCCTAGATTGAAGGAGATTTTGTTGAGCATTTCTCCTAGGCAGTATATAAGGATGCAGAGAAGAGTGGGACAAATTAGGAGACATTTTGAGGTGCATTCTCCCCCAAAGAGGTTTGATGTGTTTCATATGATCCTTCATTCGGTGTGGCTCAGACGGTTAAACTTTAGAGTCCATGATGATCTATGACTTGCTTGGTAGCTTTTTTGTTGTTACGAAAATTATTTAGTTTTGGCGGTGTAAGGTGGTGTGCGTGATTCTTTTCTTTGTCCTGTGTAAAATTATTCATCATAGTGATAAGTGAAGTGAAGAAGGAAGCATAGGATTCCAATTTCATTCCCCTGATCTGCATGGATTCCGGTTCATGTGAATAATAATCTTTCACCGTCCCTTTTTGCCATTCCGGTGCATGTGAATAATATATACAAATTTTGCCTCATCAAGCAGAATCCATGATGATTACTCTTTATTAATTAAGAAGGATCATTTACATTGTAGTTAATAAAAAGAAAATTTAACATTGTACTACTTAATAAGCATAATTCTTTCTCCCCTTAAACCCATTACCCTCATCTCTGTCGTCTTCCTTTATTCTAAGAACACTTGGAACTTCTACGTGAAAGAACTGAAGAGTCTTACTTGCATTGCACCGCCTATGGTGAAAATCTCTCGCCCTGAGGAATGACACGTGGACCATAAACTCGCATTCTAGCTTCTCTTCTCTTAAAATCTTATACAAGAAGCACGTTCGCAGTTGGCAACTTGCATATATGCATCAAGAAAGATAAATGTAAAAAAAAAAAAAAATGAAGAAAGATAGATGTCACCACCCAAAAGCATCTCACGCTTACGTGTCAATCTTTGACGTTTCCTACACAGAGGGAAATTACACCCACCGCCCTTTCCCGCCACGTGTCACTCCATCTTATGCTGTAGTTTCTCCAAGTGCCACTCACCCTCTATAGCTTCCCCTTAAATCAATCCTCCATATCCCTGTTTATATCATCACACAAACACTTTGCTTCTTTCCATCACATACCAACATATATCTATCCATCTGAATCTGAATTATAATATATTCTCTACTTCTATTTTCTTCTCTTCAATTCCATGGCGTCGAGGCAACAATTCAAGGAAGATAGAGCTGAGGCAGCTGCAAAGCTTGCAGCCAAGGACATAGGCGATGTCAACAGACAAAGAGAGCGTGAAGAAGGTTACACTCTCAACTCCGAAGCCAACTTCAAGCAGGCACGTGCCGAAGCCGCTGCAAAGCTTGCTGCCAAGGATCTTGAAGATGTCAACAAAGCAAGAGACACCGCACTGGGTGTTTCGCACCACCAGCAACAGCAGCAGCAGCAACAAAACCCCGGTGTGATAGGGTCCATGTTAAGGGCGGTGCACGACACTTACGAGCACGCAAAGGAAGCTGTGGTAGGGAAGGCTCAGGAGACCGGAGAGGGGGTCAGAGACACTGCTGGTTATGCTGCTGATAAAGCAAGAGAAACCAAAGATGCAACCATGAACAAGACTGGCGAGTACGCAGATTATGCTTCTCAGAAAGCGAAAGATACTAAGGATTATACTGCTGATAAGACTATAGAAGCTAAGAACAAGACAATGGAGAAAGCTGGAGAGTATAAGGATTATGCTGCCGATAAGGCGAAGGGAGCGAAAGATGCTACAATGCAAAAGGCGAAGGAAGCTAAGGATGCTACAATGCAGAAAGCTGGAGAGTACAAGGATTATGCTGCTGAGAAGGCGAAGGATGCGAAGGATGCTACGGTGCAGAAGGCTGGAGAGTACAAGGATTATAGTGTTGAGAAGGCAAAGGATGCGAAGGATGCTACAATGCAGAAGGCTGGGGAGTACTCGGAATATACTGCGGAGAAGGCGAAAGAGGGGAAGGACACCACAATTGGGAAGCTTGGAGAGCTGAAAGACTCAGCTGCTGATGCTGCTAAGAGAGCTATGGGTTTCTTCACGGGAAAGAAAGAGGAAGCTAAGGAGAAGGCAGCAGAGACAACGGAAGCAGCCATGCACAAGAGTTATGAGGCAAAGGTAGCTTTGTTTTCATATAATGATGATAATTTAATTTGTGATTAGATGTGTTCATTGTTTGTGTGTGGGGATGCAGGAGAAGCTGAGTGGAACAGAGGAAGAAGCAAGGAGAGAAATGGAAGGGATGAGGATGGAGGGAAGAGGACGAGGAAGCAGGGGCGGAGAGAGTAAGGTGTGGATCAGAGTGGAGGAGAGTCGGCCAGGGGCGGCGGCAGATGCTCTCAAGGCAGCGGATGAGGCCTTGAATGATGCAGGGCGCCGTGAGAAAATGTGATACTTTGTATAAGTGCAATACAATATAAATATGTGCTTAGTTTACTACACTACTGCTATATATATGGGGATGTATGAATCATTTTAATAATATTTTGTTGCCTTTGATACAGTCATTACGAAAGCAAATTGCTAGTGCATTTCACAAATTTAAAAAGATGATAGGTTTAAAAATAGAGATATACGTAACTATCTAAAAACCCAGTTTAATGCTCTTACTTCTTTAGGAAGACTAAACGGTTCCAACATGATTTTATCCGGCACTGTCTACGTTGAGCTAAATTTCATTTGATTTATGGTTTGCATAAACTAAATCAACAGTAAATAAATAGTAAGGTTGCACAGCAACTCAACGATTAATGCTATATCAATATGGAGATTCTTTCTCTTGACCTCTCATAGTGATATGTGATTTTAGTTGTTTTTATTTTTCTATAGCTGATGCTTAACTATAAAGGTTTTTTTTTTTTACCAAGTTATGACACCATTTTTTTGGGCATTTGGAAGTGTTTCATAAGCGTCTTCTTTGCTAAAGATGTGGAAGGAAACAGTAATTTCAAGGCAGAAATGCAGAGCGCAAACGCAAAGTACGTGATAGAGGTGGCAAGTTAACAAATTTATTGATTTATATAAAATAATGAATAATTAATAATATCATATGAAAATGGTATTGAATTTGAACCGATTTAAAATCTAAAAGTTTAGCTTTTCTCTAAGTAAAATTAATTATTGTAATTGTAGTAGTCATGCTAGTAGCTCTAGTGATTTGAGAGTTACATTTGAGAGCCAAAGTGATAGTAGATAAACAAGAGAAATAAGAAAATAGTAATAGATACAATACTAGAGTCAAAGTAATAGTATATAAACAAGAGAAATAAGAAAATAGTAATAGATAAAATCCGTATTTTTGGGTATTTTTGGATTAATTTAACTGCAGGATAGAAATAGAACAAAATAAGCTGTTTGGGACCTATACTAGGGTGCATGTAAAAGGGGGAGATTCAGCATACTAATAAGTAATAAACTCCTCTACCCATCCAATTTTGTTGTTAACAAATTAATTAAATTAAATATTTACTTTTTGTCATGGGCCTATTTTGTATTTAAAGATAACCTAAGACTCGGCCCATTCGGTGAGCAAACTTTGTTCCGTAGTGTTGTATTACTAACATTTTCCAGGCCCAAATATAAAAATCAACAAATCAGGTGGGCACCATTTTCCCAAAAAATCAGGTGGGTGAATGGGCCGAACTAACATTATGGTGGGCTTAATGGTGTATAGAGAATGAGTAGTGGCCTGTCCAAAAATATAAAACGAGTATAGAACTATAGATAGCTGAAGCCGCTTGCATTCGGTTATTAGGGTTAGGGTTTTTCAGCAGAGGAGGGACATTCAGCAGCCATGGTCCTCAAGTAAGTTCCCTCCTTCTTTTTCTTCTTCCCCGATTAGCTCCTTTCAACTGATCTATAATCTAATTGTATAGTTCTATCTTTCGTTATAGTTTATTATGAATTTGCACCATCTTTTTTCTTCTCTTGTTATTATTTATATTTTATATTATTATAGTTAGCTGCTGGAAATGTTATTATCTAAATTGATCGCTGCATTTTGAAATGCTTAATTTCAGTTTGGAACAGTTTTTAGACAAGATTTAAATCACTTGTAGTTTTATTTTTACTTTTTCAATTTTTCAATTTTCTTGGCTGATGCGAATAGTTCTTGCTAGGAACTTTCAGTTTTTCAAAAGCATTAGAAATGGCGGCAGTTGTAGTATTATTATCTCCTGAGACTGCTGAAAATATTTAGTCCTTAACATCATATTTGATTAAAAGAGTAGTTTCCAGAAGCTTATTAATATTAAATACTTGGTATTGCCATCTTAGGACGGAACTTTGCCGCTTTAGTGGCGCCAAGATCTACCCTGGGAAGGGCATCAGATTTGTTCGTGGTGATTCTCAGGTGATTTTGTGATTCTGATTGAATCTTATGGCTATATGTTGCTGCTTTATTTAGCTGAATGTGTTGTTTATTGTTATGTGCTCAATGTTGATTTTGTTTGTTGATTGAACAGGTCTTCCTGTTTTCAAACTCAAAATGCAAAAGGTACTTCCACAATCGTTTGAAGCCGTCGAAGCTCACATGGACTGCCATGTATAGGAAGCAACACAAGAAGGTGATTTTCTAACTGAAATTCCCTGATTTAAAAGATTAAACGAAATAAACCAGAACTGTAGTCCAGAATCATAGTTAATGAGCCTGTTTAGAAGCTTATGTGCTCTGTGTGGTGTATAGGACATTGCTCAAGAAGCAGTGAAGAAGAAGCGTCGCGCTACCAAGAAGCCGTACTCTAGGTCAATTGTTGGTGCTACTTTGGAAGTTATCCAGAAGAGAAGAACCGAGAAGCCTGAAGTTAGGGACGCAGCAAGGGAAGCTGCTCTTCGGTGTGTAATCGCTCGCTCACTCTTTCTCCCTTTGCGCTCTAGTATGTCCATTGGCATTAACCTTATATGACCATCTATTTCGATGATGCTATGCAGTGAAATTAAAGAGAGGATCAAGAAGACAAAAGATGAGAAGAAGGCTAAGAAGGCAGAGGTGTCAGCTAAGCAACAAAAAACACAGGGCAAAGGCAATGTTGGAAAGGGTGCTGCACCGAAAGGTCCCAAACTTGGTGGTGGAGGCGGCAAACGCTGAGTTTCTAGTTTTGCACCCTTTTTGGTTACGGTTTAAATAGAGTTGTTTTGAAGCTTCTTTACTGTTTAGTTGTATTTGCTCTCTCTATTAATCGATTATATACTATTTGATCAAACTTTTCTTGAAACATTAGTGAGTAACTGGTTATTGAGTAGATTAGCCACTACCCATTCTACCTTTTTTGTTATACTCACAACAATCTCTATATCTGTTATTTCTCTTAAAATTGAAGTTTGGTTATTGCATATTTGCTCTGTGTTGGTGTCGGAGTTGGTGTGTTTAGTTACTTTATTCTCAATTTGTAGTAATAGTGTGTTTTGCTTGGACTTTTCACATATTGTATGAAATATTTGAGAGGATGGTGAAGATTAAGCCACGAAGGTCTAGTTCAATAAATGGGTATTGCTGAGACCACGAACCATTGCAGAATCGTTGATAATTTTCTAGCCAGTGTTAATTGATGCAAACATTTATGCTATTTGAAAAAGTTAACCACGTTATACCCGCAGACGCTAGCTTATTCATGTGATAATCATTATGTTTTCAGTGTTTGATATTTCTTTGTTAAACTTTTGTTAGACACTGGTTTTTCTTAGATTAGTTAATATTTGACTTTTTTTTTTTGCGAATACTATGCTCCTCGGATGTTCGTAAGTGAGAAACTGAGAATTATTGTCACATTTAATAAAATATAGGGTTAACTTGTTTTAATTGCAAGGTCAACCGAGGCAATGTATGAACTTACAAATAAGGTATCATATGAACTATCGTATAATAACTCAATTTTAAAATTGTTTTGAAATTTATTTTAACGTAAATGTCATGAAGATATAGGTGAATGACCGTCAGCCTGTCACATGAATATTAAGGTATGAGTGATAGAAATTAAGTTATCTCATAAACTAAAGTGAGATACATTTTTGGATTAAACAGAAGTAAAATTTAGAAATCATTTTAGTAAAAGAGGGAAACTTTACTAACTAAATTGAGAATTAACTCTTTTAGGTCTTTTTAAAAAAAAAAATTATGTGATTGGTTGATCGAGGAAGGAGTTCAAGACATGCAAAGGTTTGATCCAATTTCACAAGACTCACTCCATATTTTACAACATCCCATTGTCTCATTGACAAATATTAAACTAACTCTCTTATAATAATAATGGCTTAAATATGAAAATAGAAGCTGATATGAATTTATGCATCGCACCTTAATTAATAGACGGTAATTAACTAACAGAAGCCCTAATTTTAGAGATCCTCACACATTAGGGACAATAAGGCGCAGCAGACCAGTTAGGCAGAGGAACATTGTTTTGTTGATGATGATCCTCCACAGGGACACAGCAGTAGCCATCTGCAATAATCTGCTGATTACTATTACTACTAGTAATCATTCCCTTTGATCCATGCAACATCTCTGACGTGCTTTCTACTGTTTCTGCCCCACACATTTCTGTATAAACACCAGATACATGTGTTCTATATGCTTGCTCTCTTATCCTTGCCTTCAACCTCATAACCTGCAACAATCTCATTTCAATCTCATAATAATAATAAGGAGGTGCATCTTCGGTACTGATGGAAAGATGTTTCAGATAAAGTTGACCATTAAAGTGAGAGTGAAATCAAAAGATGTAGGTACCTCTTCTTGAAGCTTGTGCTTCTCGTTGGAGATGAGATCAAATTCTTGTTTAAGGGCAAAGTACAAGTGTTCAAGTTGCTTGGCCTTCCACCTTGTTCGCCTATTCTGGAACCAAACAGCGATTTGGCGAGGCTGAAGGCCAAGCTCCCTGGAAAGCTTCATCTTCCTGTCAGTGTCCAACTTTATCTCCTCCTGGAAGCTTCTCTCCAATGACTCAATCTGGCTGCTTGTTAATCTCTTCTTCTTCTCCCGCTGGCTCGCCGCGTACTTCATTTCCTCCATTGCATGAAGCAACTCCTGTGGTGTCTCCACCAATGCTGCTTCTTTCCCTTCGCTTCCTGAAAATGTGCTTTCTCAATATTTCGTTAGTTTTTTCTCTATTTGATGTCTTTAGCGAGGCTCGAACTCAAGACATCTTATAACGGGGAAGGAAAAATGCCATATGAGCTACAACTTATCGGCATATTTCGTTAGTTTATGAGTGGCTAAATCAAGATCAGGTGGATTTCTTGTAGTGAACATTATAGTTGCTTAGGATTCAAGTTATTACTACTATACATGTGAAGAAAGACATGGTAACCTAGGAAGAACCAAAAGGAATGAAACATGACATGATGATCATGACATTACATGTTAAAAGTCAATGATTAGAAGACTAGTGTTTTATTGTTGTCGTTCATTCTTTTTTTTTATTACCTGGGTATGATGGGTTGCTGTTGCTGCTACTGCTATAGTTGTAAAAGAAGCTTAGTGAAGGCTCAGCACGAGGAACAAAGGATCTTGTGCTTTCATTCCACTCCATTATCTCTCTCTTCTCTTCTCTTCACTTCATTTCCAACCCATAATTTGTCTGTTATAATAAAATTGATGCCTCAAGGCATGAGAATTGGGATGGTATGGACCACAATGGCTTAATTAGAGGCGTGGCCATGTACCTTCCGTTTAGCTGTGATCCATCTACAAAAATTTAACTAAATCTTTTAAATTATGCTACACATACAAATTTTTTGTTAATTAAATCTAGCTAACTTGTTCCGATTTCAATAAAAGTCATTCTCATCTTTGTTACTTTATTACTAAGGATATATAACACACATTTTTACTCACAAATATACCTAAATCTTATTATTCAACTTGACTGGCTTGGTTAAAAAAATGGTATGTAAAGCATTTCTCTATCTTTTAAGTATCAAATTTATACTTAAAAAACCATTTAAAATATGAATCCATAACTTAGTATATATTCTTAAAAATATATATAATCATTCACTCGTTTTTTCTATTAATTAAATCTTTTTTTAAAATAATTTTATAATAGAGTTTATCTATTATGAGTTTTTAAGACCCATATTAAAATTATTAATTGAGAAACTTTATATTAAAAATATAAAAAATTTAAATTTTATGTTTATTAAATATAAACATTTAAAGTTTATATTAATAGAAAATTTATCATATACATTTTAGCTAAATCCTAAAATCTATTAGGAGAATGGATGATAAATATAACAACATAACAGGTAGAGCATTTATAATGAAATGGCGGTCTGATTTTGTTTTTCTGACAAAGCGAATTTAATTTGACAGAAGTTGAGTGATCCAATGCAATAGCTATACTTTAAAGTAAGGCTCTACGCGTAACATAACAGTAAGAGCTAATTAAAAAAGCAATTGGGTAGTTAATTAAGAGGAGAGGAGAGAAGGTTAGTACGTACTACGTAGAGAGTGAGAGAGAGTGGGCTAGAATTGTGAATTGTTAGTAGTTGTTGTATATGTGAGGTTGCTCCTATTTCTATTTCCCTTTTGGGGAGCAGCAAAGTCGAGTGTTTTATGGCTGTGACACTGCACAATTTAAAGGGAATGAATAATTGCAGGACAGTAATAATTATGTACCCTTCATGCGGATTACTATTACTACTATGCTTCTCTTCATTTTCATATATCTCTTCTCATGGTAACTCCTAACTCTCCTAAGGACAGATCTCAATGTTTGCACGTGAGTGCTACAACAACGCAACACATTTTTTTTTAACAGAAGAAGATATGTTAGAAGAGAGATTCGAATCCAAAATTTGTAAAAAAAAGGGAACAAATATCAGTTGAGTTACAGTTAGTTCGCACAACAAACAATACATTACAATAGATAAGTTTTCGAAGCATATAATTCATTTAAAAAATTAGTTCAAAATTAAAAAATATCTCATATTTTATACCTTATTTTTTTTTATTAAAAATATATTAGATGAGAGGTTTTAACTTGAAATTTCTGATAAGGAAGGATGAACAAAATGAAATTTTTATGGTTGTTATATTCTTTTTACAAAAAAAATATAATAAAAATGAGATTATTTATTTTATATAAGCTAAAATATTATCGTTGGTCACCAAAATTTTCATTAATTAAAAAAATTACTTTTTTAATCAGAAGATTTGTCAATTTTTTATTTTCCATGATGTCTAACTACTTAAAATTTGGCTCGTGCGTGTCACAAGTAGTAGAGTTTTTCTTTTTGCAGCACAAAAAGCTCAGAATGTTGAATGTTGAAAGAGATGGATGATAGAACAAAGGTGATTATGAAATCAAAGTTGTAGTTGTACTTCTATTCTCTTGTTTGTTTATGTATTCATGTCCCCTTATAATAAGACCAAGAGGCACATGTATGTGTGCATATTAGGAAGACCCTCATTTCTGCCTGAGTATGCCCCCAAAAAAAAAATTGGTGTAATCAAGGCCTATTAGACAATTTGCATTGCTTAATCATCAATTAAGTTAGATAAATATTAATTAGTTAGTCAATGAGTTTAATATTTAAGATTCTGTTAGATATTAGCTGATGTAGTCTCTGTACGTAAATGAACACATTGCTGTTACCATCTCTTATCTCTCAACAAATGGGAAGACTGATCCTAGTAGTGTCATAATGCATTCCTGCTAGGCAATTTGTTTTTCTAGTAGTAAGCATGAGTCTTTTTCTTTTCATGTTGTGTTGATCTCAATTAGAAGTTCTAATTATTAGTTTTTACGAAGGAAAAGTATAGCAAATCAATAATTTTTTATTAATAAATCAGTTAATAAAAAATAAATATTCGTAACTATTATTTATAGAACATCTACAATAAAAGCTATAGATGATCTAAAACTTAAAGCAACTATTAGTCAACTTTATATTTTTAAGAAACAGAACATTTGAAACTTAAAAAAAATAGAACATCCAATTTAAGTTATTGGCTGAATTTTTATTGATTACCTAGTTACAAAGATCAAATTTTGTATCTTGTATTTGAAAAAGACTAACGAGCCAACGTATTATGACCAATAGGGAGCCAATATGAGTTACGAATGATAACTCATATAAATTTTAGATGATAACTTAATCATTAATATATGAGTTACGGATGATAACTCATATAAATTTTGAATGATAATTATTGGCTCCTTAACATTGATTCCATAGCATTGTTCATTTTATTATTTTATTTGTTTTAAAGATAACATATATTTAAATAATTATTTAGAAAAAAAAATAGCCTAAAATTGACCGTTTGAATAACATTTAAACTAGAATACAAAATACATATTAAAAATAAGGTAAATAAAATATGTATTTACACACAAACATTATGGCTGATTTATTAGCGGCTATTTTTTGTTTTACATAGCGTTTTTTATTTTGAATTTTCATTCAAGTATTATAAGAATAATTAAGATGATAAATTTGAATTCCTAATCATTACACATAAATTCTAGATCCTAAATTAAACTCTAAATTAAAAATTTGAATATTAAATTTAATTTTAAATTTTAAATCTTAAATTATATATATAAAGCCTAGATTTTAAATTTTTAAAATAAATGATGATTCAAAAAATTATTTAATATTAAATGATTGTGTTAGGCAAAAAATAATGTTATTTAGAATAAAGAGCAATGTCAGTTTTAGCATTTGAAGAATGTAACCGTCAAGCAGCAGAGCATGAAGGCAAAAGCAGCAGGAACAGTTATTTGGTCTACTTAGCTTAGAGACTGACGGAGCTTTTGGAGCAACGGTCAATTAGGCATTAATTTACGTACTCTATAAATAGTGGTTTAGGCAGATATTGTAGTCAGTTCAGTTCTTCTTGGAAAACGCTTGGAAACCCAACAACACTCTCCGCCTCCACAGCATCACAGAGTAAAACTGGGAATCCTTGCAATTCCTTTGAAGTCTGAACTCAAAAACTTATAATTTATTTTCTATTTTAATTAAAGTTATTTTCATTTTATCTCTTCTTCTTCATCTTCTTCCTTTTTCTTTTAATTTCTGTACTTTAATTTGCCTCCGGTACCTTGCACTTTTTCTTTTATCTTTATTAAATTCTATTCTTTTAATTTATATTGACACTACAATTGAGACATTGAGATACCACATCCACGATTAAAATTGAACAAAAAATTGAGTAAAACAAATTGGCATGCCTAGTAGGACATTGTCAAGAGATTGTAGTTGTGTCAAGAAAAAAAAATTCTGAAACTTGCATTCTTTTGCGCAACAAGATTGTTTTTCCAGAAATTGAGAAAAATCAGCATAAATTGTCATGTCAAGTTCATCTACATCATCATCTTCTACTTCCTTGTCATCTGTGAGGCACGATGGCTTTGGCCATGCCCATCACGGGTTAAGTGCAACTCATTTGAATTCTTTGGGTGGCCGCCATATGGTTTGCCACCGGGATTTGTCCCCTCCATAGCAGAACAAGGTTTGATAAATCCTCTTCACTTATCAATTCAAAATCTTGACAGCCATAACCCTTGTGTCAGTACTACAATAGAAAAATTTACGAATACAAGACCACAAACTTCACTTGGTATATTGCCTACTCCTTCAAATGTGAGCATAATGAGGGATAATTTTTATGGTATTATCTAAAATACAAGTCCAATTTTTTCTAATATGCCAAGAACACTGGCGTTAGAAAGTCCCGTGGTTACTGTTGATAAATTGGTGATATCTAATCAACAGATAAATGAAAGTAATTACAATTTGGTAAATATATTGACTCATCATATGATAACAATGATTGGTTCTTTTATTGAGTCAATAAATATCAAGTATGAGCAATTAGCTAGTAAAGTGGACCAAATTATTAAAATGGTTAATGTGAAGGAAAAACAAGATGATTTTATTGAAGAACAAGAGGAAAATGCAGAGCAAAATACTCTTGAACATGATGAGCATTTAGATGGACTAGATCAAAATGATGATAATGCTACAGAAGATGATGTTGGACTACAACAAAAAAATCTTAATCATGTTGTTGAACTAAATGGCACTATGGGGCAACTAAATGGCACTGAGGGGCAAGATGTTGATCAAGTTGTTGAACAAATTCTTAAAAGATTTGGTTTTAATGTTGGATTTGCAAATAAGATTAATTTTGTGTCTCCTTTTTCAAAATATATTCAACAAGTTGAATTGCCTGAGGGATGGAAATTTCCTATGTCATTATGCACATTCTCTGGGGAAGATGGAGAATCGTCAATAGAGCACAGTGTATGCACATTCTCTGGGGAAGATGGAGAATCGTCAATAGAGCACATTGCACGCTACACTGTTGAAATTAATGAAGTAGCGTCAAATGAGTACTTAAAAATGAAATTTTTCTCCTCTTCATTGACAAAAAGTGCTTTTACATGGTTTTCGAATCTAAAGCCAAATTCCATTCACTCATGGATGCAATTAGAAAGGGATTTTCATGAACAATTTTTCTGTAGTGAATTAAGAGTTAGTTTGAGTGATTTGTTTTTCAATTTTCATTAAGCGTGATGTAGGAGAATCAATTGATAAGTATTTATGTAGAGTAAGAAACATGAGAAATAGATGCTCTACTCCAATTCCAGAATCTGAAATTGTCAAAATTGCTACAAACGGATTGGAATTTGGAATCAGAAAGAAAATTGTAAATCAAGAATATCTTGACATGACTCAACTTGCTGAAAATGTTAGACAAATTGAAATATTAAAAGCTGAAAAGGAAGCAAAATATAAAGAAATGACAAAAGAAAGACCGAATGATTATCAAATGTCGACATCTCAATGAATATGTCATTAGAAGATGATAAAAAAAAGGTGAAGAACAAAGTATATGATTTTTTCTTTATATCATCTCTCCTGCTTTTCTTTCTTCTTCTCTCTGTCTTCTTTCCTTTTATTTTTTTTAATTTGTTTTAATTTTTTCTCTTCCTTCTCACTTTCACCCTCTTTCCCTCTCTTTTCTCTCTCTCTC
>JASCZI010120876.1:32481-87822 GCA_036250425.1 Stylosanthes scabra | reverse complement strand
TTTCATCCTAATCTTCTTTCTCTTCTCCTTCTCATTTTTCTTATCTTTTAAGTTTTTATTTCTTTCTTGTCTTTTTCTTTTTAACCATTTCTTACAAAACAAAAAAAAATGTGCCTTAAAGTAAAAATCAAGAGCAACAAAGTCTCTCATTGACATTTGAATGAAAAATTGTAAATGTAAAAGTTTTATTGACTTAGAAATTCTGTTGAGTCTATTGATACTTAGAATCAAAAGCGTCAAATGTTAATATAGAAAACTTATAGACTTATAAATTTTATTAAATATGATTGACCCCAAAGTTCAAGTTATCAAAAATCTCACGGAGTTAAAATCTTCTTATTTATGAAATACAAAAATGTGTCAACTGTTAATATGAAAGCTTTATTGACTAAAGAATTCTGTTAAGTCTATTGGTAGAAGATATTTAATTTGTCAAGTGCGAATGTAATTCTGTTAAGTCTATTGGTAGAAGATATTTAATTTGTCAAGTGCGAATGTGTCATATTATATGTCAATCTAAAGTCACTTGACACTTCCAATGCCAATTATCACATGTTAATTTAAAGACACTTGATAGAGAAGATATTATAGAGTGTTAATTGACATTCACAATAGCTCTTCATATTAGTTGCCACTCACCATTCGGCTTATGAAAAAGCTATGTACAAGAATAATAAACAACTAAGTTTTCTCACTTTACATCATTTCATATCTTTACGTGCGAAAACTTGAGGGACATTATGTTAGGCAAAAAATAATGTTATAGGAGCATTATGTTAGGCAAAAAATAATGTTATTTAGAATAAAGAGCAATGTCAATTTTAGCATTTGAAGAATGTAACCGTCAAGCAGCAGAGCATGAAGACAAAAAGAGCGACAACAGTTATTTGGTCTACTTAGCTTAGAAACTGACGGAGTTATTGGAGCAACGGTCAATTAGGCATTAGTTTACGTACTCTATAAATAGTGGTTTAGGCAGATATTGTACTCAGTTCAATTCTTCTTGGAAAACGCTTGGAAACCCAACAATACTCTCCGCCTCCGCAGCATCACAGAGTAAAACTGAAAATTCTTGCAATTCTTTTGAAGTCTGAACTCAAAAACTTGTAATTTATTTTCTATTTTAATTAAAGTTGTTTTCATTTTATCTCTTCTTCTTCATCTTCTTTCTTTCTCTTTTAATTTCTATACTATAATTTGCCTCCGGTATCTTGCATTTTTTTTTATCTTTATTAAATTCTATTCTTTAATTTATATTGACACTACAATTAAGACATTGAGATACCGCATTTACGATTAAAATTGAATAAAAAATTGAGTAAAACAGATTGATTACCTATGTATTTTCTATTTTGACATAATGCTCACTGACGTACAAATAGCACTACTTTCTTTGGTCAAAACTTGCATGCATGGTTGTAAGACACACTGCACTTTACAAATTTTTTCGTCTTATAAGGGATTGTCTTAACTTTGTTTACTTTGTTTGGAAGCTTTTAACTAACAAAATGAATTTAACAATTAGCCCATTTAACAAAATGCTGGGAGGGGGAGCAATCGTGTGTAAATAAGACGGATAATTTTAGTTACACTCACTGAATTTCAGTTATAATATAGGATTATAATCTGTCTAATCATCATTAAAGAATAAAGATGGATAAAATTAATTTTAACTATGGTAATATTTCAAATAAGTCCTTAATAATTTTTTTTTTACGTAAAGTTTCTATGAAATTAAAAAAAAAAAGTCTTGAGAGTCAATACACTTGATAGTGAATGTAAATGTGTTACGTATGATAACTTATATAATATATGTGGATGATCATTTTTAATATAATTTCTATGATCATTTTTTAATTTTAAATGATAATTTAATTATTAACTTTCTAAGAACTTCCTAATATTTATTTCATAGATTGTTGTTTTTAAAATTTTCATATCAATTCTTATGATGAATAATATGATGTTGAAATTGGTTTGTCTGAAATAAAATTTTAGAAATTGATTTAGTGATTAAATTTTATTGAGAATTTTTCGGGAATGAATGGTTTGGTGTATTACTCTTTTAACAATTAATATCCTGTTTATCCATTTTTTTTCAATTTTTTGTTCGGGAGAAAACCCTTTTCGTTTTTCTTTTTTCTTTTTTCCCTAACTTCCTTCGTATCCCTTTTCTTTTTACCTTAACATCTGAAAAATGTTACTGACCAACGGTTTTCTTACTCTAATCTGAAGTGTTAACTAGGATAGGGTTCTCAAACGGCCGGACATGTCCCATTTATGCTCGGTCCGTTTAATCCGATTATATACGGGTTAGAATTTTTTTAATCCGACCCATTTTGGGTCGGCCATTTAATTAATTAATTAATTTTTTAAAAAATAAATAAGAATTTTAATTTTTAATTTATAGAAATTACTTTTGACAAAAAAAAATTTTTTTTTTAGCCAAAATTATTTTTAAAAAATAAAGTTTTTTAGTTGATGGATCGGATTTTCGGTATAATAAGATAAAATATAAGAAAAAAATGCTATTCTTAAAAAAGTTTAAATAAATGGGTCAGCCCGTTTAGTCTGCAGGTTAGCTCGTTTAAATCCGAATTTTTTTTCGGGTTAAACGGGCTAGCCCTTTTAAATCTGAATTTTAAACGGTCCGGCCTCAGAAATAAAAGCCTATCCGTTTAGACGGATAAACGAACTGATCCGACGAATTTGTCACATTTTCACGCCCTACTAGCAGCTAGAGAATTCGTATATTGGCAATAGTGAATTAGATTTGAACAATATACGGCATTAAATAATGCAGTACATAAAAATTAAAACCACATAGTACGTAATTACGTATAGCTCCCTGACCCTACCACAACTCTCTACTACATACGTACCTAGCCAGCCTAGAAAATATTAGTTCTGAATTATATATTTCAAATTAAATGTGGTTTGTTTTTAGTAATAGTAAGTAGTAACTATATGCTATTGCTATATCTGGCTCTATGTAAACGGCGCCGTGCACGGTCATGGACCATTCCCCATTCCCCATTCATCGTTATGGTTTGTTTATAGTACTAACTACGTTCCTATTACCACCCTCTAATCGGAATACATTAAATTATATACCAAACAAGTGAGATAAACCATCAAGTAATTAATCAGTTAATCAAGAATGCTATATATATTCCCACACTAAATAAATACTCTTAATATTTATATATAAATTTATATATCATTATTATTTATTAATTTAATTGTGGATTTATATTAATTTTAACTAATAAAATACAAAAAATGTGTCAATTGTTACTAAAATAAATATTATAAGAATCGTACATATGGTGAGATGGTTCATTAATCAACCTAAACTAAATACAGCTAGGCATGTTGACAAAGGATTAATCTACAAATGAGGGGAAATCCACAGACAGGAGATATAAGGGGACCTTACTAGGCAATAGGCACTATATATAGCCAGTATCTACAACTACTATAGGAAGAGTATCATATAATAAATAGTTTCTTTTTTCCGGTATAAGTATATGCATATGTTTGATCAGCATTAATGGATGTTGAATTTATCTAGAAACTTTGTTTATTTATTTATTTATTTATGAATATATATGATTTTAATTCTCGAAAAATTTTGAATCAGACACATTAATCCTCCAATTAAAATTAATTATATTTTAATTTTTAACTTTTTTATTTCGTAAGTCAAATTAATTCTCAAACATGATCTAATTTATATATTGTAGAGACTAATCAGATTTATTAAACAAAAAGTTAAGGATTAATTGACTTATAAAATAAAAATTAGGAACTAAAATGTAATTACTTTTAGTTGGACTAATTTATTTGATTTGTAATTTCCTAGCGATCAAAATAAATATATACTATTTATTTATTTATATATTTTAATTGGCTACTATCCAGAATTTTCTCTGAATTAATTCAAATTCAATTCAAATCACATACTTAACGTAGCGTTTGGGAGAGAGATTGAGACTGAGAGACTGAGACCGAAAGATTGAGATTGAGACTGAATTAAGTTTGTTATTGTATTTGGTTTAAAATTTACTAGGAGACAAATACTAAAAGATAGAGATTAAATTAAGTTGATGGAGGAATAATAAAGGTTAGTAATGGAAACATTAATGTTAAATGAGGGTATTTGAGTAAAAAAAAATTTTTAAAATTTTAGTCCTCCAATCCTCAGTCCTCCAGTCCCTACTATTCGAAGGTATTGAAAATATTGAAGGACTGAGACTGAAATTTTAATTCCAGTCTGTGTTATCAAACGCTGCCTAATAATTGTGTTGGCTTATGGGTGAGTCTTTTTAGGAATAACAATTTAACCTGACCTATTTTTTCCTGAATGAGGCAGATTTTGGGACGGTCGAGTGGATATCGGGTGAGTATCGATATTAATTGTCCTACCTCATTACCTACCATACCCATTCCTAATTTTTAATAATACATAGATGATTAAATTTATAATTTTAGTTTTTAAAAATGCTAAAGGTAATTTTTTATTTTCTATTATTTATATTTGATTATGTTTCTAAGTACTTTTTTTATGTTATAAATATTCATAAATTTGAGTATAAGATAATATATATCTGTAGATTTGGATGTAAAGTTAAAATTTCGATATCCGTAGATAAAAAAATGAGTATGAATACTTTAATACTCATTCCGACCTATTTTATTGCCATTTCTAAGTCTCTCAAGCCAAATAATTATAAAAGCTATGTTTAGAACTCAAGACCTACTTACCTGCTAAATCAAATCTAAACTAATTAGCACTTCAACTAGCGTAAAGAAAAGCAATATCAGTAATTACTTTAGGACTCCATTTTTTTAATTTTTTTTTTTGAAAGGGACTCCATTTTTTTAATATTGAGCATTGGAACTTTATTTTTTAAAACGATTTTGCTAAGTATACACATAAAACACATTAAACACATAAATCTTTTCTACTTGAGAGAATGATTAATTAAAATGTATTTGTGTGTTTTATGTTTACACCAATATTAATTATTTTTCAAAATACTAATGAAGTACTACGTATATAAGGTGAAATTTTTAATTTATGATGTTTACTTAAATGGATGGATGGATGAATGAGTTGACCGTTAAATTTTTTTTTGTTCAAAGGTCAATGTAGAATTTAAATCTCTGATATTCATGTAAGCAGACTAATGAATTGATAAATATATCAAATTGGTTGGTTCTACTTTTAATTGTCTCTTTTTTCTTTTTTTCTCTTTCAGTATTTCAATCTTTGATGAAGATCTCACAAAGGGAATCGGGTGTATTAGTTAGATCTTTTTAAAAAAAGCATTTTTATGATTTGCATTGAGAGGGATGGATGTATCTTATCATTTGGGCTTATCTTTTAGACCTCGGCTCTGGTGTTTTCAGATTGGAGTTGAGTTTACAAAAGTTTTTTGACACTACTCACGCAAAGAGCATAACTAATTTGGATCAAGGTGGCTCAATGTGAAGTTGTGAACCCACAACCTTGAAGGTTCTTTTTTCCCATTGCAATCTTTCTTGTAACAAATTTAAATTTAAATTGGTCTAGTGGTTAATTCACTAGTTCATTTAAATAAGTATGAGAATTTGAATCTTATAAATAAAACTTAGATCCATAACGGATTAGTCCTTAACTTGTCCAACATAAAAATACAATAAGAAAACTCATTCACAAACTTATATTTATAAGAGTGTTATTATATGCTATTACACTAATGATTTGTTATTCATAAGATATTACTTCCTCTCTGACAAATTAAAATGAACCTTACCTAAGACAAGAAAAAAAATATTGTCATATTTTTAATTATAAAAATGTTATTAGTTTCTTTTGAAATAAGTTTTGAATACTCTTTTTAAATGATTATTTATATAAGAGAAATTTTAGGTAACTAATAGAATATTCTTCTATAAGAAAAAAATATATACAAAAATTGTGCAAAAATTAATCATCCAAAAATAATAGAAAATATATCATTCAAAATAATAGAGAATAAATCATTCAAAATGGTGGTACTAACTTAATAATAATAATAAATAAAATTATTAACTGATTGTTGATTAAAAAAATATTGACTACCAATACTTTTTAATACTTCTTTAGATAAACATAGATGTATGTTATGATATGTATTTTCAAAGACTTAAGAGTTTTTATAATTAAAAGGGATAATAAACACAATATTAAATATAATAAATTGGTTAATAAACTCTCAACATATTTCATTGTAAAAAATAGTTAACAAATTATTAACAAATTCTTATACTTGTAAGAAAATTCTAACTAAAGATAATTTTTAAAACATTTATAATCAATCCGCCGGTGTCACGGGCTTTATCCCTAGTAAATGATTATTATTATCTGTTCTTCACCTTAAATTTTCCAATTCATATTCCCCTCGTGTCACCCATGTTCTTGTGCAGTGACTAGTGATCATTTAGTACAATGAAATTTAATTGGATAAATTTTACCTGTTCAACTTGTTCAAGGACACTGGAGCAATATTATGTTGAATTAATGATCAACCACCGCAGATCTACAGTCTTTCAATTACTTATTACACACACACATATATAAGTACCGAATAAAAACAAACAAACAAACAAATCACAGCAAAAACTTGGCATCCTCGAAGTTCTTTAATTTTGGTCACAATTGTAAGCTGTTCACAAGAGACCCCAATAGAGTATTCTGATTTATGGTATATCTGACCTCACTACAAAAAACTCACTATGCTGTGCCTATTTCATAATATATCTTCACTTTCGCTCTTCAAATTGCTAGGTATAATAAATACAGAATCTACACAAAGCCCTCCTTTAGAGTGTGTACAATCAATTTGTGTCATGGAGAATCCAATTTCAGTTATAGGTTTTGATTCACTTACAATAAACTCGCCCACCTTGTAATCTACCCAACACCCACGCTTATGATTGCCGCATGATTCATCATGCTCAGTCTCATCCAAACAGAACTCGCAAGATGCTCGCTGACCATCTGAAGTTGACAAAACAAATCTCACCGGTCTTATATCCCAACCATGGGTCTGTTCGTAGCTGGATATGCGTCGTCCAAGCCTTTTGGAGAATCGTCCCAGGTGAAGCCTGAAGGAGAGAGTATAAATATCAGCAGGCAATGGAAACTTGACCATCCCATCCACCTCAAACCACCAAATTTGCTGCAAATAGGCAACAATGTTGAACCTGAAATAAATGAATCATAGAAATATAACACATTAACAAAGGGGCTGCAACATCAAGAAAGTTAGAATTTGTTCAATAGAAGCATGTGAGTGGTGCCATAATTCAAGTATGGAAATGAAAGTAAAAGACTGAGAATTACAATGTCCAAACTAATATAGGCGGTCAAAAACAAACCAAATCCAATCAACTGTGAATGTTTAACTCGGATAGGACTGGTTAGTTCAATCAAGTTCGGTATTTAACACATCAGTTGGGATCTGTGCTAGAAGTGAGATCAACCCCTCTTAAATGAACCAAATTTCATGCGGGACGAGGTTTGAGTCTTGAAACTTGAAGCAATATTCCAAAACACAATTAAATACCAGATGTCATGTTCCTATAGACTAAGGCATTGCAAATTAGAAGAGAAGTTAAACAAATTCATATATATTGGACTACACAGATGTACTTTCTGGTAAAAAGAAGAATGTTTTAACTAGGAAGACTTTGCTTCAAAAAAGACAAGATAGTGATTGGACAACCAAGTTTCCTTGCCTTTTAATAAACTTTACATTAGGGTCAGGCCATATGAAAATTCCAAACCCAGGAACTAACAGAGCTCAATAGGTCATTCGATTCGGCTCCCCATCAGAATGGTAAGCCACCTCCTCCTTCTCCTAATATATTTACAGCACGCACACACACAGTTGGTCTAAGGCCCACTTAAAGGGATACATCTGTTGGAAATCCTATCCAACAAATCAATCTGTTGTTCTTCAAGTAATCTTGGATAGCAAATTAACAATTACCTTTTTCTACAATGACAAGAAGCATTTATTATCTTGCACAATTTTCAGTCTCCATGAGCTAACCTATATGTTAACCTAGATTGTCACTCAAGTTCTAGTCTTGTAACTCACATTCGGATGAAGAGACATGCAACACAACACAACAAAGCAACGAAACCGAGAACCCACCTTCAACCAGAGCAAATAATTTGTAGGAGTGAAAGCAAAATTAATGAATCTGATGGAACGATACTCAGCATCATTGATTCGATATAGCTTATTTACTAGCCAAAACTCCTACATTGCACTATATTCAACCAGGGGACCAGATATTCCATCCTAGTCCAGCACTTCAGCAATCATGCAGAAACTAAGACATTCCCTCTTTTTGTTAACGAATCATCCAAGTATGCGAACAATATATCCTAGAATCCGTAATCGCCTACAGTTGATCAGATTGTATATTATTATCATATTGTAGCCAAGTGAGCCTTTACAACTTCAACCTCAAAGTTCAAAACTTCAAATATCAGATATTAACAGAAGCATGGCCATTTTAAGAAATAAAAGATGCATTCAGCCCATGAAAAATTAGAAACTAACCTAGATTCTTCAGTAGGAACCCAAGTCCAATATCTGCGGTCGTCGATTCCAGTAATTGACATGGCTCTTGCCGATATGGACATGCAAACCCTTCCAGTGACTCTGTCCAGCCACACTTCCTGTAAAACCCTCCGCTATCAAATTTCACACAACACAGCACACACCAACATGCACCAATTCCAATTCAACCAACCTTATCTATGTTAGGTTCAAAACAACTAAAAGCCAAAATCTTCCTGAGACATATTTTGAATTTTTTTTTTTTTAAATTTTCCTAAAAGGAATAATCTCAAAATTAACCTAATCCCAAACATTAGCCGCAATAATTGGAAGCTTGGGCGAAGAGGAAAACGCACCTTGTTGCCGTTATCGAACGGCACGGGCCGCGAGAGAAGCGCGAAAATGTCCTTCTTGGAGAGATTCCTGTACCTTTCGGGAGGCATCAAACTAAGCAGATCGCGGTAGTTAGGGGGCAACTTCGATTCCCAGACAGAGTCGGCGGAGGCGGCGCCGCGAAAAGCCCGATTGAGGCGGGCGAGGTTGCAAATCTCCGGCGGAGTAAGATGCAGGAAAACGCGGGCCACGCAGTCCTCCGGGATGTCCCCGAGGCCCGGGCCGATCGGGGAACCGGTGGTTCCGAGGCTCGAGAGCGACGCCCCCATCCCCCGAAACAAGAAACCCTAAAACGCTGTGTTTTTGTTCAGGTCATGGTGCACGTGGAGAATTAGGGAACAAAGAAAAAAAAATCAATGCAATAGCAGCGATCGAAACGGAGAGGAATTGAAGGAATGCAGCTGCATTTGTGTGGAAGAGGTTTTTCCCCTTTGGATGAGATTTTCCGGGAAAATGTTTGGGAATGAGGGAAAGTGGTGGATGCGGACGTGCGGTGACGGAAAATCGAAACGAAAAAACGTTAAACGGAGACGGAAGCTGACGTGGGTCCTGAATAGTTTTGTCGGATTCTCTGGTAATAGGTGCACGGGAAGGATATTCGAATGTAGATCTCCTTACTCTTAAATTGCCACGTGTGACATAACTTCATCGTAGCCGTTGAATTTTCAACAGTACGGTAACATGCACTAACCTCACTCAGTTTTCAAGGTTGTCATGTGCTCACCTTTGATGCTACTTTAGGAAAGAGACGGGGACTACAAAAATTATCTATAAAATTTTTAAATATTGACAAAAATATCTTTAATTTTATTATTGATAAAATGTCTATTAATTGTTTAAGAATTTTATAAAAATATTCAAATTGATGTGACAAAATATATTTTTTATATTTTTAAATAATAAATAGGCATTTTTGTCATTAATAAAATTTAAAATATTTTTATCGACGTTTAAAAATTTAAACATAATTTTAATAGTTAACTTTAACATATATGAACTAATTAAGTATTATGCATTTGTTTTAAAATACATAAGAGCGAGTTATGTTTTAATATCTTGTTTGATTAATTATTTAAGATAAGTTTAGAGATTTTAAAAAAAATATTTAAATGCTTAATTAGAAAATAACAACAAAATAAACCCTCAACAATAAACAAGAGACAATGTCTTGACTCTTGATATTGGAACAAGGGCATACCAGGGTAGACTTGAAATTTTATAAGTTGAATTGGGATGTTTTTAAAATTTTAGCATTTATGTTGTGTCCTCATTTTTTTAAGATAATTTTTCTTTTTAAGATATTGAAAGACTGAAGGTTTAATTTCCACAACTGAAATTTTTTGTTTTAATTTTTAGTTATCAAACACAATATTGAATTTTTAAGTTTCAATTTCAATCTCCATAAACCAATAGGGAGAGTGGAGATTCTTATATCACTCACTTTGCTGGCTCTTTAATCGTGAAAATGAATCAAATTAGAAATTTGTGAAGAGTAACTATATAACCAACGTTAATTTAATTAGAGAAATAGTAAAATTGGAAAAGGAAGAAAAAAATAGAAAAAAAAAATTAATTATTATAGGACACTGATATTATTAATTCGACAGACTTTTTTATTTGTAAAACATTAGATATTATATTACTAGTGGGCCGATTAATAGACACTATAGTAAATATTTATTTATTTTGTATTTATTCAGTATGTATACAAACATTTTATGTATAAATTTTATTTCAGTTAATTTTAATTAAGTCAGATAATAAAATTTAGATTTATAAATGAATAAGAGTGTATATCTTTAATTATGAAAATGACCTTTATTGAATTTTAATAATATACGGAATGCAAGTTTTTTCTTCATGAAGTTGGGGTGAAGTGCAACTTCATCAAGTCTCAATAAATATACGTACGATATACTTTAAATTCAATTAAATTCTATCTAACTTTTTCTTTTCTATTTATTTTGGACAGTAATTTATAAGAAATAAAAAATGCTGACGAAGTAAAAGAGATTTTTTTGTGACTAAAATAGAAAGAGATAGAAGAGAAAGTAAGAAAGAAATTAAAATTGCATAACATTAAAATGGTAATTCGTTCTTTTAATTATTTTCTTCATATTTAAACAAACAAAATTTTACTATGTAAAAGCTAAAAATCACTCCTATAAATTATATATTTAAAATATATATATTATGAGCTAAATAAGATATATATTTCTATAAATACACGAATACACCATAATTCATTTAGACCTAATCTTTTATATGTATATAACATTTTTACCAATTTAAATATATATTCTATATTAAAAAATTGACAAAATTAAATTTTTATTTAAAAATTATGAAGACAATTGAAAAAAATGATTTATTTGATACGGATATAAATAATAAATATGAGTTTTATTAAAAATACGTGTGAATCTATATTTTATAAATATATTTTATTTAAATTTTTGTGAAATATATAAGATAAAACCTATTATATTTTTTTAATATTTGTATGAACTTACAAAGAATAAGTTAATATTTTTATTTTTGGAATTTACCAAGAAAGGGAACAGTGATAGTTGTAGTGTTGTAGTGAGCAACTGGGCATTTATGGGTTAGCAAGTGGATGAAGATGGAGTAAGCCACGTATGCAAAAGGGAAAGAAATCCAGTGTTTAAAAAAACGGCTCCTCAGTTTTGCAACAAAACCTGTGGATTCCTCCTTCCAAGGCTGTTGCCACCACCCCACACAAAACCATGGGCAGTATTCTGTATTCAGCCACCACCTTCACCAAAACCAGCTGCTTCCACCCACACTTTTTTTGCGACCCCTTTCAATGCTTTTCCTTTTATTAATTAATATCTTCTACTATTTTATTAACCCTTTTAATACCTTCTTATATAATCACATCCTTCACACTTCATTCTTCATCAAACTTCAAAAAACAAAAACCACCTTGTTTAATTTCTTCTATGTAATTGTAATAATAATTCTTCTGCCATCATACATCATATCCCCCTCTTTTTTTTTTTTGTTTCTTCCTTTGACTTCAATATTCTGCCAGTTTCAGGCTTTCAACAAGCTCGAGACTAACATAACTTCCACGCTGTCCCTCGTGCAAAAACAAATTAAGAGGTGCCATTGGCAATTGCCAAAGCTTAATTAGTAGTTTAGTTAGTTAAAATGTTTGGTGAGGCTTACGTTGTCACATAGACATGCTCACACGCGTCCATGTTATCTTTGTAAATTGGTGGAACTAGATAGTGTTTTCTATAATATAAGATAAGAGGTGTTTGATGGAAGCCAATGGAATAGGTGGTGGTGGAATTTACACTAGCATAAACACTTCATTGCTAGGATTAGAGAATAACAACAACACACACAACAATTTGCAGCATCAAATGGCTTATCCTACACATCATGACACTGAATCACACCCTTCACAACAGCAGCAAGGAGTGAAACATGCTGGGTACCCATATTCTTCCAAGAAGCCACAGAGCAGCAACTTCAGTGATGAAGATGAACCTGGTGAAAGCTCTGGTGACCCAAAGAGGAAGGCCTCTCCATGGCACAGGATGAAGTGGACCGACGCCATGGTTAGGCTCTTGATAATGGCGGTTTATTACATCGGAGACGAAGTTGGTTCGGAAGGTGTAGGAGGAGGAGGAGGTGGTGATCCAAGTGGGAAGAAGAAGAACGGTGGGTTGCTTCAGAAGAAAGGGAAGTGGAAATCAGTGTCTAGGGCTATGATGGAGAAAGGGTTTTATGTTTCTCCTCAGCAATGTGAAGACAAATTCAATGACTTGAACAAGAGGTACAAGAGGGTCAACGACATTCTTGGAAGAGGAACAGCTTGTAGGGTCGTTGAGAATCAGAGCTTGTTGGAAACCATGGATTTGTCCCCAAAGATGAAAGAAGAGGTCAGGAAGCTTCTCAATTCTAAGCACCTTTTCTTCAGGGAAATGTGTGCTTATCATAACAGTTGCGCCCACGGTGGTGGTGGTGGTGGTGGTGGTGGTAATGCTCCCCACTCGGCTGAGGTGGTGGGAACAGAACAACCGTTACAGGTTCAACAACCGCAACCACAACAGCATCATCCGGCACAGCAGAGATGCTTCCATTCATCGGTGAATGGAGTTGGGATGCTGAAAGATGACTATGAAGACGAGGAGGAAGATGAATCTGAAGACTCTTCAGATGAAGATGAAGAGGAATCAGGAGAAGGTGAGGAATAATTTGCATATCTAAATCAATAGTTATATTGTAAATTATTAAATTGTGGTATTTATAATTTAGCGAGCGTTTCAGGTATATAAGGGAATAAGGTGTTTCTGTGTTTTTAGTCGTTGATCATTAAGATTAACCGTTAAAAACACAGAAATGTTTGAATTCCGGTTATACCTGAAAAGTTTCTATAATTTACTCGAGTAATTATTAACATGTGATATTGGAAATAGGTGGTGGATCAAGGGGTCAAGTAGAGGATGAAGAGAATGATGGAGTGAGGTCAAGGAAGAGACAAAGGAACAACAAGGGAGGGTTCTGTGTGACGTCATCATCAACATCAGCAGCAGCAGCAGCACAATTGAACAACGAGGTTGCTGGGGTGCTGCAAGATGGAGGGAAGAATCCATGGGAGAAGAAGCAGTGGATGAAGAAGAGGGTGCTGCAGCTGGAGGAGCAGCAGGTGAGGTACCAAGTGGAGGCCTTTGAGCTTGAGAAGCAGAGGCTCAAGTGGGTGAGGTTCAGTTCCAAGAAGGAGAGGGACATGGAGAGGGACAAGCTTGAGAATGAGAGGAGGAGGTTGGAGAATGAGAGGTTGCTCTTGATTCTTCGCCAGAAGGAGCTTGAATTCATTAGTCTTCATCACCTCAAGCACCAGCACCACCAGCAACAACAACAACAACAGCAACATTCTTCTACTTAGCTGAAATTAGATCAAAATTGACAACACTTTTTTAATCTTTAGCTTAGGTTAGGAGATTTTCATGTTGCTGGGGATTATTATTCCATGCTTTCTCTTTGAGGAATTATCATGTAATAACAATAATATGCTTGTATCTATCTAGAAAGAGTCTATCTTCTTTTCTTTTCTTTTTTTTTTCAGGTTAATATATGTGATGAAATTCTTGCATTGGTAAAGTTCATTTCAATTAAATGTCTGTCTACTTCCTCTTAACTAAGGTTATTTGAAATTGAATTCAACTAAACCTAGGAGTTGTAATATTATCTAAATGAAGAGAAAAGTAGAGCAAGTTATTATTTATACTGGGATCATCGCTATCACGGGTCCCAATTTGCGAATTGAGCCTTTTTCTTTTGGCATAAGAAGGGTAAGGCAAAAAAATGCCGACAAAATATTGAATCTTTCTTATTGCAGAAAACTGACAATGTGAAAATAACTAAGGGAAAGAGGCAGATTGATCACAGGGAAAAACAAAAATAGATATAAATAACACGCCCGGTGGGACTCGAACCCACAATCGCCTGATTAGAAGTCAGGCGCCTTATCCATTAGGCCACGAGCGCTTTTGAATATTAATTTTCATAAATGTAAATATCAATTTAATATAGCCATTGACACTTTGAAGGTTTTTTCATACTGTATTGGCTTAAATCTTTAAAATATCTATTATTTTTATTAATTTTATTATTGGCTAAAATATTTAAAAGGTTTCGGCATTTAACTTATCATGTTAACCACACAAACTAACGACTGACTAAAATAGAGACATTTTAAATTTTTGAGAACCAAAATCCAAAAATGAGTATTTTACACAAACTAAAAATTGATTTAAAGCTACTTTATTTTTATTTATTTTATTAAATTGAGTATTTGAATGTCCTAACTAAAATACAGGTTTTCACATGGACAAAAAATATATATATTTGAAGTCGAATCATCTTATGCAGCATTTTGGTGACTCGAGTATAGAACCGAGTTGAATGGAGGTACATGCAAAATGGTAAATATATTCCCTTTCCTTATTTTGAGTGATTGGACTTTAAAATCCTTCATCATTTGACTAACGATGAGATATCTAGGGGATTTTCCAAGTCCAAAAGTTTGTAATTTACTTTCACTTTTCCTTTGAAAATAAACTTTATCCATGGTGCATAATGGCTGCCTCAAAACAATATGAACACTCATGAGCAGAGAAAAAAAAATTATGAACACTTGCAGTGTGTTTTTTTTTATGCCATCAGTTCATCCCATACCGCACTAACATTCATGATTATAGTTATTGCGGACATTGGAACAAACAAATCGAGTTATTGCTGACACAGTAGAACTTGGCAAATGGCAAATTGGTGCTGACAACGCAAGCTGATGAAGCTACTTAGCTGAATCAGTGGTCCAATTAACTATCCTTGTAACCAAAATTGCATTGAGGGTCTATATATCATATTCAGTTAAAAGTTGGTCAAAACAATTAGCCTCAGCATTCATTTTCAATACATAAACTAGCCCCCAATTGCGGTGGAGATAACTCAAATCGAGCAAGCATAATGATCTGCTACTACCAATAATCTTTAAGATAATAAGAGACCAAAAAAAAAAGGTAGGCCTAACACTACAGTTAGATGAATGCACTTTAATCTTCAAGCTCAATAATCTTAACCACTGATGCATCACCAACTTTCTGACAAACGACAACTCGATCGTGTGACTTTATAATTCCTGATGCTTTCCCATGATCAAGGGCAAGCTTGAGAATTGATTCGTTTGTAGCGCTTGTTGATTCAGCCTGCAGGTAAAGTAACTCTCACATCATCATAATATAATTTATATAATGGGGTCATGAAGTGTTTGTCAAGTAATGTTGAACTGAAGACTGTGTTTAAAACAACACTATCACGAGTTGAATTTTTAAGGAGTTAGCACTAAGGCTTAGGCAGCAGATATGATTTTCTTTTAACTGTTTTGAATTAAAGATATAGCATTCAATTTGAGTGGGGAAAGCAAGAGTTACCGTTCCAAGAGACTGTGACGCAAAAAAGAAAGAGTAAACCCCCAAGTTGTCCTCTCAAAGAGAGTCAGTTTCCTACAGAATAGCCTTTGAAAAAAGAAATGACATTGTGACCCTCACCATGTCATTTTCCTTTTTCAGGGGCCAAACTGAATCTTTTGGAGCCAAAATGGTGGTTTACTAATAACAATGCAGATAGTAAAACTGACAGTGGAACTGCCAAGATCAATCACTTACAGGATGTCGGGGATCTGCAAGCATGGGAAAGAGACCTCTAACAATGAGAGATTGCCTTGCCTGTGTCAAGAATCAAATGATAAGTTGGTAAATGAGACAAACCTATGTTAATTTGTAAATAACACGTCATAAATCCTGGTAAATGCATATCTTTTAAACATTTAAAGGAACAAGAAAGCTCAAAATCCAAGCCAGCGGATCATCATGTTCCTTTGTTCCATATAATTCACAGCTGCTTGTATTTGCTTTGTGCAGGATAGAAATATATAAATCATTACCAGCTTGACAATATAATTAGACAGCACCATAACTATAATTAATAATATATATTATCCAGCAGATATCAAAATTAGTTCAGAATAATTGACAGTAAAATAAGACTACGATGTAATCAATATGAATATTATTTATTATGTAGTAGAGAGTAGCATATTAATTACACTAGCTGTAAATAAGCTTTCCCACAAATCAGTTGGTAGTTGGTCCTGGAAACAGAAACAAGAAACAGAATAGTGTTCTTACTGGACAAATATAAAGACAAACAACTGCTATTACTTATGAGTTTAGTCTAATTATAGTTTATTAACAGCCTATTTTTCATATATGTATACTGGAGGGTTTGTAATTCTTTGCAATTTCCAAAGGAAAATGATGTGTTGACCAATCCTACTATTATAACATAACTGATCTTTTGCAGACTGGTGAATTGATAGGCACTGCAATATACATTCTTAAGAATTCAAAAGTTATAATAGTGTTCAAAATAATGGAAGATATGTAATAATAATAATAATAATAATAATAATAATAATAATAATCGAAGATATTGTAAGTAGGATTAAAAAAAGGTTGTAATTAATATTGTTAAATTTGTAGAGTTAAAACAAATCTGGACACATGTAAATTTATTAACATCAGATGCATGATGCATACCTTCTATGAAGCTATAAATTGAGCAACTCATTTCACAAGGATAGTTAAATATATTTTTTTAAGAAACAAACCTCAAAAGCTCCGCTAAAGCGCCATTGTAGCTGATCTGTCTTAAGTTGGGGAATCACAACAGAGAGAACAGGCATTGTTGGCCTATACTTTGCTATCAATCTGAAAGGTACGTTTGTCACATGGTCATACATAAATGAAATGCATGAAGTAAAGTTTTTGTGCATAATCCATAAACATTATTTTCCTAGCTCAAACCCAATTTGAGAGAACCTAGCTAATATAATTCTCCAGGATACTAATTAAGAAATTCATATCAAATTGTCCATGAAGATAGTACCTTGCAGCCCTTCCAGATGAAGTGAAGCAAATGATAACAGAAGCCTTCACCTTGATAGCAGCTCTTACCTAAACAAGTAAAAACTTCCCCGTAAGAAGCATCCTTCTTTCAAGGATGAAATATGAGCAACCACAAAGAAAGTAAACTATAATTAAGAGACTTAGAAACTAGAACCCATAGCCATCATGTAATGAGGTAAAAATGTTACTGTTGCACCAAATGCTCTGTCACTCGTACACTATGAACCTATTTAAAAAAAAGAAAAATTCACAAAGTGTTACTATGTAATTACCGCTGATGATGCAATAGATTCCAAGTGGCTCATGGGTTCTCCAACATATCTTACTATCTTCTTAAAATAAAGGTCTTGATTAAAAACTTTCTCAGCCTGAAACGGAATGCAGAGACATCAGCCAAAATTTTCAGTGGTATTTTACATTTCAAATATAAGAAAAATTTCCACAAGTCAAAGGAACTTCCTGAAAAGGTAGCACATCATTCAATACAAACATCAAAAAGCAATCCTTTCAAACCATCATGAGATGAAAAAGAAAAAGCAAAAACTAATAGAAGATCAGAACAATGTAGTTATTTGCTAGCTCAGAAGATTTAATAAACAACATATCATATAACAACAATATGATCCAAGTTTATAGGCTATACTATCATATAACTTCAATTAACTGCTCCATAGAATCTGGATAGACACATCAGAACAAATCTTAAGTTTCTATCTAAAGGCACTTACCTCAAAACAGATACTTCCTACAGTAGTGATAGTTTCAATAGGGTATGACCCGCATAGAGTCTCAGCACCCAGAAGTATTGCATCACTTCCTGTATATTAAGTAATATCAGTTCAACAAATATCCACAAAGTGGTTCTAACTAAATCAAACAGGATAAGCAATGATAGAGAGAGAAAATCATTCTGATTTCTGAGACATAAATATTTCTCAACTGACATTATTAATCATCGAATGAAGGTCGTGCAGACAAAGATAAAAAAGCACAGCTACAAAAACAATTTTCGGGGACAGAATTTGGGGATGGGGGGTAATAAAACCTGAAAAATTATATACAGTAATACGAGGTACTAACTACTAAATCTTTGAAAGTACCTAAATCAATAAAACAAATTTATGAAAGAGAATATTACCATTTCCTAAGGGTATTTGATGATCAATGATAAGCTATGAAAATTACAAGAGAAATGCAAATCAATATCAACATCAGAGCAGCCAAAGAGACACCAACCAAACTGATGGCTTCATATGTCCAGTGTGACTCACCATCTAAAACAGCATTGGCAACATCAGTAGCTTCTGCTCGAGTTGGTCTTAAGTTGTCAGTCATGCTATCCACAACGCGTGTAACAACAGCAGGTTTCCCAGCCATATTACACTTTCGAAGGGCAGATTTTTGAAAGAAAAATACCTACAAAAGCAAATGGCAGCTGATAAACATCTGCTCAATACTCAGTTTTACAACTACCATGGAGAGTAATGACTTCCTGAATTTTCTATATATTAATGTTTTATACTTCAAACAAAGACATTTGAAAATTTAGTGAACTTTATTTCTTCATAAATAATCTTATTGAGTAGTTTGGGGGGACTTTATATATTTAATACCCATTACCCAAATACCACAAAACATATTACCAACTACTTGGAATACTGATCAACTTGTGGTAAATTTGATCTACCAATCCAGTCCAAATAAAAGAAAAGTGTGCCAAATTATCTAAGCAGGAAAAAGTATAGACAATCATTTGAGTAGAAGCCATTGAGAAGGAGAATAAAAAGAAGTAACAAACAATTAAAATTGGAAGTAATTTATTATTTTGCACAATATTGGCTCTTAAAACATAAAGAACCATTTAATTTTTCAAACAACCAGCCTACAGCCACACAGCAACACATATCCAAACAGAAGCACTTCTACTTAGAGATTAATTCAAACAAGGAAGCTGACCTTCTCTGGTGGAAGATCAATTCCCAAATTCCCACGGGAAAGGATAATACCATCCGCTTCTTGTAAAATCTCATCAAAATGGGTCAACCCCTAGAAAGCAAAAAAGATGTACACATGCAATGAGTCAGAAAAGCTAATAACAAGAACCTAATTTCCAGAGAAATTACACACTTCAAATACATTATGATGTAATGCAATTCACCTCAGCATTTTCAATCTTCGCAAAAATTTGAGTTTGGCTGAGATCGCCTAACTTAGAAAGGAAATCACGGGCCTGGATTCAGAATGAAAACAGGTGATATAGTATCTGAAACAGCATTTGAAAATTAATTTAAATTTCCAAACTCAATTATGTGAAACACAAATTACTTGGCGAACATCCTCAGCATGCCTAGTATATGACAATGACAGAAAATCAATCTTGTTTTTGACTCCCCAAGTTTTTATAACCTGCAACAGAAACAAAATGATAACCCAAAACTTTGATGAAAACTATATTATAGGCACATAAATTCTGTACACTCAAGGATAGGTAAGTCATCATAACATTCTACTCTTCTAGTAAATGCAGCCACTACAATGTTTCGGCATGCCCCTGCCCTTGAAAAGCCAGAATAATAACTAATAAAAGTTACCTCTTTGTCTTTTTCAGAGAGGGTAGGCAAATCAATATGAACTTGAGAAGCATGCAAAGTGAACAATGACCCTGCCAATGTTGCTGAATTCTTTATAGTACAAATGACATCCTTCCCTTTGACTTCAGCTACCTACAAAATTTCAGGTAGAAATCATGATCACATAGGTCTTCAACTACTATTAAATTATTAATGTGAGTGTAGGTCCATACTATAGGTTGAGGGAATCAAGTTTTACAAGCCAAACTTCACTTACACAAAATAACAATATATATACACTCAACAATGCATGTTATAGGCAGAACTATTCATTATACATTCCTTCTTGGTCTCATTTGTATTACCTCAAGCCACACAGAAGTCGTTTCACTTCCTGTGAACAAGTATTGGCCAACAAAAATGGTGTCTCCCTTCTTCACTGACTGAAAACAATAACAATAACCAAAGTAAGTTAAGGTTCAAACCATTTGTTAAAAAGAGTAAATAGAAAAGAAAACAAAAGAGAGTCCATGCATTAGATGAGTTGTTTTGGTTACAACAAATTAAAAGTTCAAGAAAATGGCAGCTAATGAACACAGGACATTCCAAATCATGCATAAAAAATTTGAGCCATCGCACTTTACCACTTCCAACACCATAAACAAGAGCAAGACTAGATAGTCTAGGTAATCAAACTCTCATTCACCTGAATTCATAGAGCTTAGATAAAATTGAAACCCAACACTCAATCCACTTTGAGAGCTTAACTGTAGTGCTTCATGACCAGCACAATTTATTATTTTTGCCCTGCACTTAGCCAACAATATTTAAAAGTATTGCTTAAAAGTGTGGCGCTCATTAAAAGTCTTGGCTGATATAAATTTGAGCCTAGCTTCTCTCATAAATGGAAATCATTGAGGCAAATACATATTCCATTGAAAATTGCAGATTGAAGAAAGCAAATGATGAAAAATGTGAATGTAAACCTTGGCTAGTCCATCAAAATTGATGGGAAGTATTTTGGAAGAGGCGTCTTGTCCCTTGTGAGGAGTTAGCACAACCTGGCTGTCCATCTCAAGGGAGATTGACTTCTCACTCTTGTTAACAACCTGCAACTCCGCCCCCACTGTGTCCAACATCACCTGCCAAATTCAGTAAGTAAGAAACAAATTAAGAGAAATGTCTCCAAATGCTTTTACTCATTGTGGGAGCCACCAAAGAAATCAAAACAGAAACCAATCAAAACAGTAGAAGAGAGTAATGACAAGAGAGAATTTGTCTTTTTGCGGTGATCTTATGATACGATGAAAATGAAAGGAGAGAGAGAGAGAGAGAGGAAACTGACAGCGGAGAGCTTCTTGGTGGCTTTGATGGCAGCCTTGAGATTCTCGAGTGTCTGCTGATGGTACTCAGCGTCGCCCCATGAGAAATCAAAACGAGCCACTAACAAACAAAAACAAAAACAAAATTAAAAAGAAAAAGGGAAAAACGGAGGCGGAGGAAGCGACGATAGCGTACCGGACATTCCGGCTTTGAGGCAGGCAGAAAGAACGTCAACGGAGCGAGATTTAGGGCCGAGGGTTCCAACGATCCTCGTCATTGCAGGGAAGAAGCTCTGCGAGAATGGAAAAAGAATAGAAAGTTAGTTTAAATGAAAGAATGAGAGGGGCGGAGGGATGGAAGAAGGAAAGGAGGGAAGACTAACGGGTTTGGAGGGGTCGAGGATGGAGACCATCCGGATGGGTTCTTCGAGAAGAAGGTGACTGGACTGCATTTTTGCGCTCTGGTTAGTTGGTTCTCTGATCTGTGTGTATATGGTAATGCCTTAGAAGAACGCAAGTGTTGTTGGTTTTAAAAGAAAGAAAAAGAATAATAGGTTCGGTTTGTTTAGCAGTGGGAGTGGGAGGTGGCGTGCATCAAAATGACGCTCAACGGTGAACCCACGTATATCCAACAAAAGAAACGAGAATAAAAGTCTCCGCAGTTACGCTATATGTATACCAATTTCAGCCACTAAATTCAGCTATCGTATTTTATACAGTATATAAATATAAAAATACAAAATCTAAGGAAATAATCCCACGCGCATACACAAACAACGAACCCTAGCCTATCCCACCCTCATATACAAACAACCTAGAAGATTCTTACCGTCTCTCAAACTTCACTTTCTTCAAGCTTCTTCTCCTCTTCGATCGGTAGATTCAAGCTTCTTCTCCTCTTTGATTTGCAGAAATTGCGTCGGTTCATCGCGCCGCCTTCCCTCGTCTCTTCTCCGTTCGTCGCGCCGCCTTCCCTCATCTCTTCTCCGGTTCGTCACTCCGCCACGCCTCACCTCTTCTCCGTTCGTTGCGTCGCCTTCCCTCTTCTCCGATTCGTCGCTCCGCCACAGTCACCTCTTCTCCGTTCGTCGCGCCGCCTTCCCTCGCCTCTTCTCCGGTTCGTTGCTCCGCCACGCCTCGCCTCCGTTTGTCCGCCGCCTTCCCTCGCGTCTTCTCTAATTCACAGTGAGGTTTTTCTACTCTCCTAGTTTTATTTTAACATTTATGTATGTTAGGTCTTGTACGGTTAGTTTTATTTCAACATTCATGGTCAATTTATACGTTGAGAATTTCATTTTTTTAGTTTTGCACTTCCGTTTGATTCATGATAATTTCAACATCTTGTTAATTTTGTTTGATGAGTTTGATTATTGTGCCATTCCTCATCATATGTTTCTGCAAAATATTTCCTTGTGAGGCTATACTGCTATAGTGTATGTCAAACCGTTGGTATATTAACTGCAATTTGCAAGTGTCAATAATTATTGTTTGTCTGCATTGATAAAACATTGAAGCAACTAATAACAAAAGTCTTAAATGGTTGGAATAATTTCACATCATGTTATATATCTTAAATGGTTTATGAAGTATTAGTTTTGAAAAAAGATGTTTTTGTACTCTTATCTCATAGTTAGGCCATGATTTTCATGATGAAGTATCAATATTTTCTTTTCAGTATATATGGCATTATTAGCTGCTGATTTTGTTTCACAAATAGTTGTATTAAGTAAATTAAGGTAATTTTCTGAAACTGCTATGCTAGTATGCATCAATTTTGTTTTCATTTTTGGAGTTCTTTCTGAATTTTGTGGTTCTATGGAAAAAATATTTTGGACCAATTTTAGGATATGTTAAAAACTCCTTTCAATCCTAAATATCAATTATGATTTGTGGTTTTCTGTTGCATTTTTCTAGTGTGGCTTCTTAATCTGGTTTATTAGTTTGCCAAAATTAGAAGTCATTGTTTTTATATAGCTTCTAATAATTAGATAGAACCAACTTAACTAGAACTAATAATGTAGCTTTGTCATTAGCGTAGGTGTTCTTTAGAGTTAAGTTAGAAATGATTTTGAAGTATATTTGATCAATCTTATTTTATCTAACAAATTAATTCATTCCAAAAAGTTAACTTTTAGTTTGACGATGAGTGGATTGAATTGAAGTTACTAAGCAGTAGTAGCCACTAGCACAATTTAATAAATTCAATTTGTATTTTGTTTGATTATATGCATTGATTATAGCGCGATTTAAAAATTTTAATTTGTATTTTGTGAATTTGATTATACACTTTGGTTGTGTTTGATTATGACAGGAAATTCTATTCGAATTTGGGTTTTGTTTGATTATATACTAATGATATTCTGATTATGTCTACACAGTGCTATATGAATACAAGATGATTTTCAAATTTATTTACTACTATTTCTCAATGTATTTTAAAAGAGGCGCAACGCAAAAAAGTGCGAGAAATGAGAAACAAAAACTACTGGAACAAAAATTTTAGAGAAAGTAATTGGAAAGCAAGACCGACCAAAGTTGTAAACTCATCGAGGGGGAAAAAATTAGTGTTTGGATCATTAGGTTCCTCTCTTTAGTTTTAGCATGTAAATAACAATTTATCATAGAAATATTCTCTTTAGTATTAGAAAGTAATTGATAATTGATCATAGAAAATAGAAATACTCTATTTATCTTAGCATGTAAATGACAATTGATTCTGTTTATAGCATAGGAAAATTGAATTACAATTTAGATCCTGTTTGATTATGCCCTTGATTCTGTTCGATTATAACAGGAAAATTATACTACGATTTGAATCTTATTTGATTATATACTTCGATTTTGTTTGATTATAACAGGAATATTGTACTATGATTTGAATCATATTTGATTATGTATCTTGATTTTGTTTGATTATAACAGAAAAATTATATTACGATTTGAAACATAGTTTGATTATGTACTTTGATTCTGTTTGATTATAACACGGATATTGTACTACGATTTGAATCCTATTTGATTATATATATGCGAGTTTGATTCTAACAAGAATAATCTTTATTACAATTTTGTATTCTAGCAACTATCAACAAACAAAAGAAATGTTGAACAATTAAAAACCAAGAGGGTGAATTACTTAATGCAAACCGAATAAATAAAGACTTGAACTTGATTTACAAATTTGGATCTCTAAATAAAAAGTCAACTCCTTTCTGTTATATTATCTCCCTCTCAATTTCTCTTGTTATACAATTCTCACACAAAATGTTTCCAATATTCATCTTAAAATGAATCTATGCCTTATCCATATTTTTAGACCACAAAAATCTCTCATATGAAATAACATTATAGATATAAGAACATTTGTATATCTATGTTTACCTAGCAGGAAAAAAAAAATTGATTAATATAACTACGACTTCTTCTTTCTTCTTCTTATTATAAATAATTGAAAACCCTCACTCCACTTTCTCCAATTCTAAACACACCCTTATTTTCATTTCCTCCTCCTACTTCTTCCTCTTCTTCTCCGCTTCTTCTTCAATAATGGAATTGGATTCTCAAATATTTATTACTATTAATATTATTATTGGTTTCTGTAGAATTCCTTTCTTCCTACATAGCTACTTCATTCGTTCCCTTTCTTTCTGTAGACTTTTCTAGCTAGCTCCACCATTATTGATCCAAGCACATAAATCAAAGTAAACGAACATTTGTAGGAGCTTCCTCATCTATATCTTTGGAGGCAGATTTGTGAGTGGACCACCCTCCTCATCTCTTTTTAGTTTGCTTCATCTGTGAGCTCTCTCATCATACTTTTATTTCTCATTTCTCAGCTCCCTCTTTTTTCTTAATTATTAGCTTTAACTATATATTTTGACCACTTTGATATCTATTTGCATATATAATACTCATCATGCGTGGATTCCTTTCAATTCCAAACATGATGAACCTGCAAATAGAGTTTAGTTTTCTAATGGTGATGAGAGGAGTGACGCAAAGAAAATGAGAAGAGAAAGAGGGCGGTGGAGCAGGGAAGCGCAGCGGCGACGTGCTGCTGAAGACGGCGTTGAGCTGACTGCTGACGACAGTGGTTGAGTGGAACACGTTCAGGAGAGAAAAGAAAGTCACGCAGAGAATAGAAAAGGAGGTGGCTCTTGCGTGTTTCTGGGCGCGTGAGTACGTGAAAGCAGTGTTGTGTGTTTCAGGTGCGTGAGTACGTGAGAGCAGTGTATGTGTATAAAAGTGAAATTATACTATTATATTATACAATAATACGGTGATTGATTTTAGTGGCTGAAATCAATCTACAAATAGAATTTTTGAAGTCCCACACCAACGGAGGAAGCTCTGTTTGCTTGCAGAATATGCTTCTCATGGGATTAATATTTAATATTTAATTCAAAAAATTCTATTTGTAAATTAATAAGAATGATGATATATTTTTATAGAAAAAGTATAAGTAACCAATAATTTTTTAACCAACAAATTAGTCAATAAAAAATAGAACATTGAAATCACTGTTTATACAATGAAAGCCATAAAACATCCGAAACCTAAAGTAACCTCAGCCAACTTTATATTTTTTAAAAACAGAACATTTAATTTAATTATTGACTGATGTTGGCTAAATTTTTATTGGTTACCTAGTAAGAATAAATATAAGGTGTAAATTGATATGCATTTAATTTGATAATAATTTAGTCAAATAATAAGTATTCACATAAATGAATGTATTCTTAGAATATGTAATAAACTAATAATAATGATTTCATTCGGCACTTTTGTTTTCCCAAAGGATTTCATTTAGTTAAGTGTTATTAGTGGATGAGTTATGTTATTTACATATTAAAATTAGTAATTAAAATTAATTTTTAGTGTATAATATACACTAAAATATAAAATATATATTTAGAAAATAAAATTATATATATATTTATGTGTATTAATATATAAATATATTATGACTAATTTTAATGGCTAATTTTAATTTATAAATAAAATTGTTGTTAATTTATATTTTTGTTCTGAACTAAAATAACAAGTCTTTTTTTTTTTTTAACAAGTCATTAATTTAAAAATTGAAGTTCCTATTTTCACCACTCTCACATTAAGTCCTTTTTTTGTGGGAGAATGTTAACTACCGGCACCAAGTTTGGACTTGGTTTTCAGTTAGCACACCCACGGATTGCATGGCCCATATATAATATGATTGACAGTTATGATGCAACTTCTGTGGGCTTATCTCACTTCCTTTCATCATTTCCGTTGGCACTATCGGGGGCTTTCGGCTCCCTTTGGTAAAAGTGAGGACCATCATGTGGTATGTGTATAGTAATAATGATCTCTATCACCGGAAAAAAAGTTAATGAATCTGAAAGTGGATTGATTATTTGTAATAAAAAATGGTATTAATCAAGTTGGTTGTTCTAGTGATTAAATATCATTTGAACTCCATTTTATTAATAAAACTAGTGCACCTAACCCGTGCGGGCATAAAGAATGGACTTGATTTAATAAATTTAAATATAAAATAAATTTAATTTTGTAGGAGGAAAACTTTAATAAATTAAATTAATAAAATAATATTAAATCAATAAAATTAATTTATTGACTTATATCTATATTAAGTCAATTATTTAAAGAGAAAAATACAAATACAAATTATTATTAGGCAAAATATTTAGTTAAATGATATCACTTTTTTATTAGATTATAAAAATTAAGATATATATCTAATAATTTAATTTTGATATATATTGAGATTATAAATAATTTTTATACATACATTCAATTACATATTAAAATTAACTATTTTTTACAATTAATGTATAAATAGTTATAAAAAAATCAAATATTATTCAATGACTGTAAAATAAGTTAACACTGTTAATATATTAAAATTAAACTCTATATATAAATTATCGATATTAATATTTTTAACTAATAATTGATGTTAAGTTTAAGTCATAAAAATTGAAAAATATTTTAGAATATTTTAATAAATTTAGTTTTCATATTGATTGTGTAGAAGAAGTTTACAAGTTCATCTAATCACTATGCATAAATCACATTCTAAAAGAATGAATACGATCGTATAAAATGATTTATATTATTAATGTATTAAAATTAACATCTATATTAATATATAAAAATTATTTTCTGAAAAATTATTAAATACTAACCATTTTTTTAGCAATATAAAACTACACTGTCTAATTAATTTGTTAGAATATAAAAACATTTGATCCGTCAAAAAAAAAAAAAACATTTGGAACAAAATCAATTTTAAACTTTCACCCTTCTATTTTTAAATCAACAATTTTTCTCGTTGCGCAAACATCCTTTATTCATTTAACTCGTTGATATTTTTTAAAAATTTTAATTTTAAATATATAAAATTAGGAAGAAAAGAAAGTTATATGAATTTGAATTATATATATAAAAGGAGAAAACACTCAATCCAACCCTCGACCATTTTCAATTTGGACAAGCACACTCCTAATAATTCGAAAATCTCAATCCAACCCTCAATCATTTAAAATTTTGGACAAACAAACCCTTAAAATCGGTTTGTGATGTTAGGATTTAGAATTGATAAACCGATTTTAAGAGTCCATTTGTCCCAATTTTCAAATAGTTGAGGATCAGATCGGGGTTTTTGAATTATTAGGAGTGAACTTGTTCAAATTAGGAGTGGACTTGTTCAAATTAAAAATGGTTAAGGGATAGATTGGATATCTACTCTATATAAAAGTTTGACCACTCAAAAAAGTTTAAATAGACTTTAATATAAATACATAAAGATAATGTAAACAAAACTACATGTATTGCTTGTTAATTAACTTAAAAACAACTAATTTTGTGTTTAATTACATACTGTAAATACACAATATCAACTTTAGTTATTTATAAATATAAACAACAAAAAAACCACTTATTCATTATTAACTTGGACCATTAAAAATTAGCATATTTATGTATTCATTCCCTCAAAATACACAATCACGTAATATTTTAAATCATCATTCAAATTTAGAAAACTACCTTTTAAAATATGAATGGTAATTTTGATTCAATACAATATTTTTATTAAAAAAAAAAAGTAGCGAGAGAGGTGACAAACTATCTTTTTTTTTAAAAAAAAAAAACATTTAAAAGTTGATTTTACCACCAATGATCACTATTAGTTGTACATAAGATAAATAACTATCTTTTTGCAAAATGGAAAAATTTTATTAAACCACAATATTAAGAACAAATTTACAATGTTTATCAAATACAAAGAAACCTATAAATATATTTTTCTTAGTATTTCCATTACATTTTCCATTTCACTTGTTCTACCAGATGCATGCAGCTCACTCGGCCCTTCCCTTTTGCAAACCGTACCAAAGTTCACTTGCTCTACTAAAAGCAAGTGTTAAAGACTTAAAGGCAGCTTTCAAAATGATTTGCTTAATGCTTTGCCCTCTAAAATGACCTTAGATTGACAATATAAATAGTCAATTTTGTTGCTTCTCTGCACAAATTTAAAAAGGAAAAAAAAATCATAGATGAAATAAAATAAGATATTGAGAACAATATAGCATTAAAGAGATTTACATCATAGTACATCCGCTCAAATTTAATAATTACGTGAATTAACTAACATGTAAATTAGTGTCTATCCGAATTGGAAAGCATGTTTTAAGGATACAGCTGAGAGATGAACTTATAGTGACATGCACGAGTAGTTGAGTAGTCTTAATAGTAGCTTTTCTCCGTTCCCATCCATTTTTTCTCCTGATGGAAGGAATCTCTCTTCTTTTTCAGTTGCCGCTTCTCTTATTTGTCTTCTAGCGTATCCATTCTATTGTTCAAGCCTGCTGAAATGGAGACTATGCATTTTGAATATAACTTCATGGTTATCCAATTGATGATCACACAAAATCCCATAATGGATAGAATTGATTTTGAGAATTTGAATAGATGATCATATACTGAAAATTCATTGTCAGCTATTTAGCTCTATGTAATTTTCTATTGGAGCAATGGGTTGTTGTAGAAATATTGCAAACATTTTTATACATTCATGAAAAAATAAGGATATAACAATCCTAAAAATATTATCATTAGTTCATGGCCGTGTATCAATTCTTATTTAACAGTGCCTCTCGTTTTGCTATGTTTATGTCATTTTTGTTCTCATTTTTATTCAATGCCTCCAGCAATGCCCATGAAGCAATATGATAGAAGAGTAAAGACTATAGATATTATAAAATTCAGTAGTATTAATTTAATATTTAATATAATGAACAATTAAATTGGCATGGATTTGTTTCAAGAATTTGACTTAGTTTGCTGGAATAACAAAAATGGAAGTTGCTAAAGTGCAAGCATTAGTTGGATTTCAACAATAATTGCTTTCAAAAGAGAATTGTTGCTTTTTTATTCACAAACTATTAAAAGAAACATAGCAAACAAAGCCATCAAAAGAAAATAATTGCAGATACTAAAATCAATACTATCAACAACTCGAAGCAATTAATAAATCAAAATTGCAAACAAGTGTTCTTCATACATACCACAAATATTAGTTATGACATTTGAGATAGCCAATGTTGTAGGGACCTCATTTCCACGACCTGACATATCTTCTCCAAGTAACAATTTTGCAAATCTTTCCTTCATCATCTCCATCTCTAAATCAAATGACAAACCAGAAAACATATATGTGGCATAAATTAGAAAGGTTTTCCTCATTCTCTGCATAAAGAAGAAAAATGGAATACTTAATGCTGACTCTTGTTTATGACGTTCCCCATTCTCCACGTGCATCTTTTTCGTACCATGTTGATTCTCCAAGTTCAATGCAGCAAATTCCTTAACCAGCCACCCCATTGAAGGAACTGAAGAGGACAAAGACTCCTCAGTGCTACTTGGATTTTGTTCTTTTACATCCAAAAATTATTCACCAAATCTCAAATCTCAAATGGTAACAATCACACTGAGCAATATGCAAAGAGACAATCACATATCAATTTCCTCTAATTATTCAGCACTAAAACTTAATTGCTATCTAAAATTTAAAAATAAAGCAAGTAACATATTAGGAAGGAACATAACATCAAACTCAACACATGAAAGAACTTATTAAGGATGACACATTACATAAAAGCTTCCAAGTTAAAATCACCGTGAGTCCACTCAACAACTATTTTCAACATAGAAATAAAGAATTAGGAGGCTAAAAACAAAACTAAAAACAACCCAAACTAAAAAAAATCTGCAACAACAATAACAACAGCAACAAGAAGCTGCAAACATTTGCAATAACAATTATGTTTGTTTTCTGATCTAAAAGCTCACTTTCAAAGTAAGTAAAAAGTTAGAACCATTAATTATACACACAAAATAGAGAAAACAGAGCAAAACCCCACAGATCAGCGAAGAGAGGAGGAGAAGATCTACCTACGACAGAGAATCAGAAAGCTAGAGTGGATAGGCAGAGGCCATTTGTTAAGGTTTGAGTCACTGAAACTGAGTTAGGATTCAATGTAGGGGACATGAGAAAGGCAGAGAATTGGTGGCATGCCAAGGGCGTCTGTCCTCACCGTGCATGACGCTCTCACCATTTCCTGAGAATCTAAACACCAATAAGGGAAAAAAATGCCTAGCTAGTAGAGAAGCACAGAAGCGTCCTATCCTGTGTGCAATGATGCACTAACAAAAAAGAAATAAAGAAATCGAAGGAATGGGCAAAATAAAAATAGCTACACAGATGAGAGGGTTACCTTTTGGAAAGGATTGAGTAGCCAAACCATCCAACAAGAATTACCTGGAATTTAACTAGCATACAATCAGGCTACACACAAAATCAGCAACCTATCATTAGAGACGGCTCAAAATTGAAATTACGTACCATTGTGACGATGAAAACCACGCATTCAGTCAGGTCCCTTCGTCATGCTAAAAACAACACCAACACATGCGGTGGTAACTCTCACCATTCATTTGCAAAAAAAAAAAAAAATCAATTTCAAATTTCAACCACATTAATAAAAAAGAGCAACTCAATAACTCTCAATCTTGCCAGTAATATTTCAATTTATTCTGACAAGGAAAAAAGGAGGGAAATACTCATTGCAGTCCGTGTTTCAGTGTATCAAAGTTCAATCTAACTCTAACAGAACCCAAAGGAAGAAAAAAAGGAATGAGCAGAGAATTTTCAGTGACAACAAGAAGCATGACATCCAGGGAGAGATGAGCAAAGAGTAATATATAAAAAATTGTGAATAAAAACTGGAAAGAAGTTGGAAATTCCATACCATTGTGTTTGCGAAGCACACGATACACAGAACAAAAGCACACCCCCAATTTATAGCACTCTTCAGAAGCACAATCGCACCATAGGGACTCCAAGCGGCACCGACTGCCGCAACGGATCCACCGCACCGCACCGCGACCTTCCAAAACCACCATAACCCACAAAGGAACCAAATCGCCATACCCAGAAAAAAGGGGCTTCCGAAATTTTGCCCGCGAAGTGCATCTGAGGAGAGATTGCCAGAACCAAATCGCCGTACCCAGAAAAAGGGGCCTCCGAAATTGTTGCCCGCGAAACGCATTTGACGAGAGATTGCCAGCTCCTGCTTCATCGCTGGAAGAAAACCACGCTTTTAAGAAATGTATATGACATGTTATCATATTTTTTTTATCAAAAATATATTAGAGAAAGATTCAAACTCAATATTTCTACAAGAAAAAATAAACAAATAATATTTAACCTACAATTCATTGAAAAAAAATGATATGATATTGATTATTGATTATAGAATTTTGACAAAGATTATAGTACAAAGTTCTAATTAGGTATTAATTGAAATTAAGTATCCACGTCATTAACAGCACAAACTTTTCTATTTTGCATTTATTAATTATTGTTAAAATAAATAAATAATTTTATTTATACAAATTATATATACATATATAATTATTAATATTAAGGTATGGAGCACGCACACTATTCACGTGTCCAATACTTTTTGGACGGACACTTCACTCGTGTCCTTAAAAAAAATACTTCTTCAATACGCTTCATACTCTAAAATATTATTACGTGTTCACATGTTCAATTTTATTTTTAATTTATATTCTTAAAATGAGATTAAATATTGAATAATGCTAGAGAATCAATGTTATGGAATCAATAGGGAGCCAATAAGTATAATTAGAAAAATAGTGAATGATAAAAGATGAGAAAGAAAAGAAGGAAAAATAATATTGGCTTCTTATTATATTCTAATATTGACTCTCAATATTTTCTCTTAAATATTATATATATATTAATATTTCTTAAAATTTAAAATTATCTTAAATACTTTATATAATTAAAAAATATTAAAAATATTAATTTAAATTTTAATATAAATAAAATATCAAAATATTATTAAAAATTTTTTAAAAAATACATTATATTTTATATATATTATGTGCCATATGTCATATAAAATATTAAACCGTGTCATACATCATAGATATTAACTAAAATAAAAGAATCTAATAATTCACTAATTGGTTTTGTCAAATGTAAAATAAAAACAAATTTAAATAACAATAATGCCTTTCAAATACCGTAAATGACTTCATCTTCAATAATATTGTTAACAATAGGGCTTGAGGAGAAAACATTTTTATCAAATTTCAAAATAGAGTTAAAAACTTAAAATATCATCGATTACCAGCAGGCTGCATGCCGACACACACACACCATTCGACCTGTCTGCCTTTTTTTCGTTGGTTTCCTCTTTCAATCTTTTACTGCTCAGCGATTTCCATTGCATTATAATATTTGTTCTGCATACTTTACGAGAATCCTAACTGCAAGTAGGGCCAATTGATTCGAGAGACTAGTTATGTCTCAGGATCCGCATCTTCGGTATAAACTCCAAAATGTACATACATCTTATAGTAGAATTCAACTAATAAATACCACCACTTATTCTAAGCTCATCAGCTGCAAAAATAATACCAGACTCTGCTTACTATCTACATACAAGCACAGTAGTAGCACTTCATGACAAAGAGCATAAATTACACAAAGAAACTAACAACAACAATTAACACATACACAGTTATTTGAAGTGTCAAAGAGTTCAACGAGTAACAACAATAGGCAAATTAACAATGCAACTAGAGAACAGAGGAACCTGCAGAGCAGAAACGAAAATTCAGTTCATCATCAAGGTACAAGTAGATACTTCTTCAAAATGACAGATATGTTTAAATGGAGAGTGTATACATTAATAAGCTAGGCCATGCCATCTTCTGTGGTGGGAATGGAAGGCGAGAGCGAGTTGCGAGACTCATCAAAATCCTCCACAAGAGGGGACTGTTCCACCCTGATATCCTCAACCATCTTCACAACCTCCAACATAGTTGGCCTCTTCTCCGGATCCAAATCGGTACAAACTAACCCAACATTCATCATGGCGAGAAGCTCATCCTCAATGTTCTTGTACCTCAGAAGTTCCTGATCAAACACCTCCGGGTTCCACTCCTCACCGTCCTTCACAAGGGAACGAACCCATTTGGGAAGATCCAAGTGTTGTTCCTCCAACTCCAACCGAGGCCTTGGCAATGAAGGAGTCTGAGACGGTGGTTTCCCGGTTAGAACCTCCAAGATCAAGACGCCGAAGCTGTAGACATCAGCTTGCTGGGAGAGTTTCTTGTGGTCTGATTGCTCAGGTGCTTTGTAACCGCCCATCCTGGCTATGGCGTGGACGGGGTTGAGGAGGAGGGAGAGGCCGAAGTCGGAGATGCATGCGACGCCGTTCTTGTCGAGAAGGACGTTGGAAGATTTGATGTTGCCGTGAGGGATCTTGGCAGCACTGTACTCTGCATGAATGCGAGCTACTCCTCTGGCTGCTCCTAACACCAGGCTTATTCTTGTTGTCCAATCTAATGGGATTCTTCCTCCTCCACGGTTCCCTATCCAATATTCATATGTACCATTACCATGTTTCAACTTTGCTTCAATGGTTGAAAAATTTGATCTTGAAGATAAAACGAGTTAATAATTTTAATTTATTTTAAACAGTAATTTTAGCAAATTAGTTACATTTATTTGGCAACTCAATAATCAATATCATATTTTTAACTAAACGAGGCCCAAAAATAATAAATTGTATTAGATAATACTACATGTATATACATTCGTCTATCCATTTCAATAAAAAAAATTTTTTTACTGCCACTTAAATAAATAAATGAATTCATAAACACTTAGATTTATTTGGTGCCTTATAGAAATAAAAGATATATCCATAATTCAATCTTACATTTTGTTAAAAAAAATCATATATTTATATATATATTGAAATATAGAATTAATTTAACAAGTCACGATTGATTATTTTATTGAACAACTTATAAAATAACATAAATATTTGGTTTAGTTGTATTTTTTTACATTTATGAGGCATTTTTGAATATCCATTAATTTTATTTTTATTAATGGAGTTCTTAATTAGCTTTATAATAAGATTTTGATCATAAGCTAAATTAAATTGAGAATAAGTAAACCTAAGCTTCAGTCACCAAAAAAGTAAACCTAAGCTTGCAAACATTGTACTAGGGAAGAAGCATTATTAGAGGGTGGATGAAAAGCTTAGCAATGTAGATACTAACCATGAAGAAGAGTATGCAAGCTTCCATTGGGGAGATAATCATAGACAAGAAGCTTTTCTTCCTTGGCATAATAAAACGCTCTCAGCCTCACAATGTTTGGGTGTTTCATCTTTCCCACAACATCCATGTACTGCTCAAACTCGCTCCTCTCACATGGGTTCGCATCCTTCAGTCTCTTCACCGCCACAGTGCACCCGTCATCCAACACCGCCCTATACACCGTCCCCAAGCTCCCCTTCCCAAGCATCTCCGCTGATGCGCGAAGCAGATCCTCCAGCTCAAACTGGCTCCTCCTATCAAAGAACACCAGCCTGCTCCTCTCAGTGTCCACCGTTCCATCACTGTCCCTTTCTGCGCCACCGCCACCACTAACGTACGCCTTCTTCTCGCTCCCGTAGCTGCTCTCACTCTTCCTCTTCCCGTATTCACTCCCAACCTAAAATATACAAATATCGCAATATTAAGAAATGTTAGATAATCTTTATTTATATTTATAATTTAACATCATATTTTAATTAATATTTTTTAATATTGATCATTAAATAATAATTAAAATAAATTAAAATCGATATTATTCCTCAAGCAAAAATTCATTAATAGTACATTATAATGAAGTTCTCTGTGTACGAAATTCTCACCAATGAGTTGGAGGTTCTCCCACCGGCGCAGCAGTGCGCCACGGCGAAAGAGACCACCACAAGAAACACCACGCAAACCGCCACCACAATTGCCACTATAACCCCGGGACTTAAACCTTTCCGACGAGATGGCGTGTTCTTTGGAGCTGCGATTACGCTACTCGATTTCGGTATGGCGCTCGGGTTTGAAGGGACGGTTTGGTTATCAGAAGATGAGGAAGGAGTGGTTTCGGTGGCGGAGGAACAGTTTGGCAATGGTGAATCACCACAAAGTGCGCCATTCCCAGCGAAGCTTGCAATACCGAACCTGTTGAGCATGGAATTCGGTAAGTGTCCGGAGAGTTCGTTATTGGTCATGTTAAGCTCCTTGAGGTTAACGAGGGAAGAAGAGAAATCGGGGACTTCGCCGGAAAGAGCATTGTTCTGGAGGCGGAGCGTGAGGAGGTGAGTTAAACGTGAAATTTCCTTGGGAACCGATCCTCGGAGGTTGTTATCGGAGATGTCAAGCCTCACGAGGAGCTTGAGGGACGAAATCTCAGGAGGAACCTCGCCGGAGAAGTCATTGCCGGAGAGGTAGAGGAGTTCAAGGGCGGTACAGTTGCAAAGAGCGGAAACGGTGCCGTTTAGGCGATTATCGTGGAGATCAAGGAATCGGAGGTAGGTGAGTGATGAGAGGGAATGGATGGGGCCTCGGAGATTGAGGGAAGGGAGGGAGAGTGCCACTACTCTGCCGTTTGGGGAGCACTCGACGCCGCGCCAAGCGGCGGTGGAGGCGCAAGCATCGGCGCCGGTCCAGTTTGTTAGGAGGGAGGCGTGTATGTCGGTTTGGAGGCGGAATTGGGTGAGTGCGTGTGTATCATTTTGTGGTGCACTCTCGCATTTGAAGCATATAAACGGCAAGGCCAATGCAAAGGTAAGAATAAGAAGAGGAAGGTTGTTCATGATATGGTGTGTGGAAAGAAGAGAGAGAGGAGGAAAGGATTAGTTTGTTTTTGAAATTAAAAGGAGGGGAAGAAGAATAACAAAGAAGGTTCTTGGCATGGTTACTTTTAGTGTGGTGACTGGTGGTGAGAGAGTGAAGGTCAAAGACTCTGGAAAAAGGGTATAATTTTGGAAGGGCAATGCAATTATATTTGCAGCATTGGTCTTTTCTTTTCTTTTCTTTTCTTAACTAATTCTTTTACAGTATCTTAGATTAGACAGGTCAGATTAATTTCCTTAAATCTTATTGAGTGTTTCTTCAATGAATTAATTTGAAAAATGAGGATAGGCGATTGAGTAATAGAGAAAACTTGTTCTGATTTATAAAAAAAAAAATTGAAAATGTGGTATGATTGGAGAGAATGTGCGTTGATTGAGAGAAAAAGGGTACCTCCTGCTATCAAAACTCAAAAGTAATACACTTTTCTTTTTTTTTTTTATAAAAAAAAGGTTGAATATTCAATGTGGTAACAGTTCCCTTTTTAATCATAATAATTCGGTCTAGAAATGTAAGAAAATTAGTTTATACGGTGAAATAAAAAAGCTAATATATTTATTTAAAACATTATAATAGAAGATCGGATTATAGCTTATGAAGAATATAGTGTTCTAGTACATTTAATATTATAAAGAAAAAATTGATAGGTAAAATATAAGTGTGGTATAAAATTTAATCTAGTTATAATGAAATTGGTATGTAATTGTTTTCCCTTTTGTGTGCAAATGAGGCTGTTGTAATGTAATTATATGTTGTCTGGGGCAATGTGATATGATTAAAGGTAGAATAATATGGAAAAAGGTCAAAGGAGATGGTTGATTTGTATGATTGTTGTTTCGCACTCTCTCTCTTAAACTCAAGAAGAAAATCGAACATGAGTGATCATATTTTACTTTTTCTTTGTTTCTCCTGTTCTATTTTAAAAGTGGAAAAAGAAATGCTGTAATTATTGATATTATTGCTCTGATTTCCCTGATCTTTCCTTCTAAGATGTTAGAATGTTACAGCAGGAATTTAGGTAACACATAACAATGTTACACAGTAACAAAAAGAGATCAATAGGACAAATTAGAGAAGAGAGAAAAAAGGACCAAAAGCAGGTTTAAATAATTTGTCTGTGAAATATAATGTACTTATGCTGCAATTATTGTGGCGTAATATGTGCTCAGATCAGGAACCATAGAAGCTAAGCTACATAGTAATAGCCACCACCCCCACAATAGGTTGCCATTGGACACTCTCTGCATTATGTTTATTTGTATTTGAAACTGAAACTTAATGAGTTAATTTATTTATCTTTAAGTTGAAAGTTCAAATTACATATATTTTGTATTTGCAGACAGTCATTTGCCAATAATAAACTGAAATTTTGATCTACGACAAACTAATTATATTCTTGAATAATTAGAATAAAAGATATTTAAAAAAGAATATTGTATATAAGTGTTAAGCTATGTACTTTGTTTATCATCATAAACAAAGTGAACTCATAATAGAACTGATATCAGTAAATGCAGTATTAAAGTTGCATATTTACTGATAACTATTTTCTTTACATAAAGGAAGGGGTTTTTCATCATGTTCTAACCGACAATCCCATGTGCCTTCTTCATTCCCTCATTTGTTAAGACATGCATTGTATAAATGGATATCAATTATATTCTAGCAATATAATCCACTCAGCCTTCTCCTAATTTAACTGTCTATAATTATAAATAAGAATGTGGATCCTGATCCTAACATAACTCATGTCACATCTATTGTTCGAAATTAACTAATTGATGACTAACTCTAACTCTATTTGGACAGAGATATAGTCAAAGAAAAGAGTAAAACATTACACATGTGCTTGTAAATTATAATGATGCATTTCATATGGTTTCAATCAATATGAATGTAACACTCGGTGCATAGCCTTATATAGGTCATATTTGTGTGTTATTAATTGAAAGAGGTATAGTTGTTGTTATCTTCTGTTTCACAGTAATAATCTATAACAATTTATAAGTCACAAAAAAAAAAATCTATAACAATTTATATCCAAGATGACAGTAATAATCTATAACAGTAATGTCTTATCTTTATAGCACAATGTCAGATTTTCTTCTTTCTTCATTTTTCTTTGTCTAAAATCTCCGGGTGGGGCAAGGAGCAATTTATATAAAAAAATTGTGCATAATTAAGAGAAGTAAGGGTGAAGCAAGGTTGAATTTTAATAAGTGACCGAAAATTGATTTTGGAAGGAAAAGGAACTAAACTAACCCCATATTTAGTTTAGCTTTTGCAAACTTGGATTAAGTTGAACTTGATTTTAGTAAAATTAATTTTACTTAAAATTACATAATTTATATTTGAATACTTTAATTCAAAAACAATTATAATTATTGAAATGTTGTTTGAATAACAATGATCAAAATCATTTTTAAATATGAAATTATTAAAAGAATAAAAATTAGATTAAATTTTAATTTTAATATTATTATTTTAACAATTTTTATAATTAAAGTATTTTAAATTATATTATATTAATATTATATAAAATATCATCTAAAAATTGTGCACGTATTACAAATATATATATATAATGTCGAATAATTATAAATTATAAACTATAATAATAAAAAGTAAATAATTTTATTAAAAGTAAATAAAAATAATAGTAGTGTACTCATGAACATTTTCTAGTAAGCTACGTCACATTTAAATAAAGTTCTTTATGTCTCCCTTTTTTATTGTCATTTTTCTACGTATATAAAATTTATTAAGCCAATTTAATAATCATTCATCTTCTTAAATTAGAGTATAATATTTTTTTCTTGTTTTATAAAAATGGTTTCATGTCATTCTTTATTTGACCGAAATATGAAAGGAGTTGAAAGAAGGTAAAGTATGATAATTGTAAAATATGCAGAAAATATGACATTAAATTATAATATTATGATTTTAAGTATGTTTAATATTTTAATATTTTTTGTAGTATATTTTTTATCTAATATTTTTTTTAGTAATTTTTTTTAATATGTTATAATTTTTCACTAGCTATATCCAATAAGATGAATAAATTATATTATAAATATAATTACAATTATAAAATTGTATAATGTTAAAAAAATTAAGAAAATAGAAAATATAAAAAAGAAAACTCAATAAATAAAACAATTATATATTTAAAGGTGAGGATTGATAAAAAAAAAAAAAATTAGAATTTCAAGACAAATGGAAAGTGAACACTAGTCAATGTTCGCAAAAGTTTCAATTTCTTAATTCCAGTAAACGGGAGTTAGATGATAAAATCACGTTTACATTTATAATGAAAAAAGACAACAGAACGAGAAAATGAAGCGTCCAAAAAATATGAACGTGTTTTTCATGTGTCAAACCTAAACTAAATATAGACTAAAAATTTTATAAAATACAAAAATAAAAGAAAATCTTTGTAATCAATAATTATTTGAACAATACTAACTAATAGAGGCTTCTTTCTTTTATGATTTCTCTCTTTTTCTTTTTAACTGTTTTTTCTTTCTTTAAAACTCTTGTTGATCAGTGTTAATTACCAATTTATTGATTACGTAGTATTGTTAAAGTAAAATTTATATAATTTATAAGAAAAAAATTGGAGTAAATATTTAAATTAGTTCCGAAATAATTTCAAATGGATCACTTTAATCTAATAAATTTTATTATCTCTAGGGTTTCGAGAATTATTCTTCTGAGTCAAATTAGTATTTGGATGCTTTTAATTTACTAAGATCCTAACAAAATTTACTATAAAATAGTTATGTTCCAAAAATATTATTATAAAATAAATTAATCTCCCTTTAAAATAACAAAAGGAGTAATTTATATGACGAGAATGATTCTCAGAAATTTTTTAAAATTAAAAATTTATTAATTAGAAATCAAAATATCGGATTTATAATTTTTAGGCCTAATTTAAATACTTATTAGAAAAAAAAAATATAAAAGTTTGGAGGGCCATTGTACCCTGGCCTTCTCTTCTACTAGGCTCTGCCAAGTCATATTATGGGAGATTTTTTTTTTGTGTGTGTGTGTCTTGATATTATGAGGGAATAAAGTGTAGACTCAAATTATAGTAAAAATCCATGTCATTCATTCTATAATAATATAGTATTGGGAGGTTATCATGTGTATAAAGAATAATATTAAAATTTCAATAATTAGAACTATTGAAATATCAAGATTTTTAAAATACTTAAAAAAATTTCTATATATTAACTATTGAGTTTTAAAATAATTATTTATCGGATAATTAAGCATTTCTAACTACCTTCGCCTAAAAAAATTTACCAACTAGCCTATTATTTCTATACCTAATAAAACTATGATTGAATTTGGATCCCACCTTCATTTAGGTGTTGAGCAATGGCCAATGGGACCAGTAGGCAGTGACTACTATGGATGCAATTCAAACAATTTGATATTCACTGGTGCAACTTTAATTTTTACTGCTCACTCTACATATTTTTTTCACCCGAATGAACGACATGATTTTATTACATGGTACATTGTCCTGGAGAGACTGCCTTTCACCAAAAGAGATAGTGTGTTCTTCATTATTTAGTTTGTCTGCTTCTCCATCACTTTTCCCATTAGCAACACCAAAAGAGATGCCTCCATCCATTACTTTATGTCAAGAGCAAGCAAAGTCTTTCCTCTTATCTCCTCTCAGAACCTAAAAAAGTGATTGAATTTAAAATAAACGTGCAAAAGCATGGAACATTATGGCTGAATTTCAAATTTCAAACCTACATCTGATTGGGAAAACAACATATTATTGTCATAACTAAGTCAAACACGCAAGCAACCAAGCGCCCCTATGGGTTTCCAAGCGCCCTGCTAGGGTTTCCCTGCGCCTTAGGGTTTTAGCACTTTCTCGCCCCTGATCTAAAGATCAGAACCTCAATTCACCAGATCTAGCTTCTGATCTTGAGAACAAAGTGTGAGATGAACGACAGAAAGACGGATCGACCACCTGATAGACCTGGAGACACTGATGATGGAGAGGAGGTGGTGTTTCTTGCTGAGGAAGACATCTCCGAAAGCTTCAAGCTATGCTCCAAGAGCTTGATCGGTAGGGTGTTTGCGGATCGGACCTTCTCCGTTGGCACCATGGAGAATGCTTTAGGCGCGATCTGGTCCAAGCCAACTGGCTTCCGAGTGGCAGGTCTAGGTAAGAACTTGTTCCACTTCTTCTTTGAGCAGGAAATTGATATTGAGCGTATTGCCAAGGGATCTCCATGGTTATTCAAGGGCTTTATCCTGCACGTGGAAAAATGGAGAAATGAGATGAGTAATAATGATCAGATTCTCAAATCCTTTCCCTTATGGATTCAATTCTGGGGTTTACCTGAACAGTTCAAAACCCTAGAAGTGGGTTGGAAATTGGCTCAACGCATAGGGGAGGTTTTGGAGGTGGATATGTTTGAAGTGAAGGGTAAGGAGAACAAGATAGTGAAGGCAAGGGTGGAGCTGAATGGGATGAAGAAAGTGAAGGATTCTTTGAAGATTTCTGGCCCGAAGCTAAGCCAATTTGAAATTGGAGTTAGATATAGATTGGGAGTAGTATGTCTCTATTGTGCTGAACTGGGCCACATTTCTCGTAACTGTCAATCTTTGCTGGAGGATTCTCAGCAGAACAGAGTGAGACGGGAAGCTCTAGGAGAATGGGTTAAGGCTAATCAAGTAGGGCGAAGAATTTTCAGTGATGAATTCAGAAGCTCAGCCAAGAACCCGAATGGAAGAGGAGGCACTGCTCAGCCAGAGAAAAAGCCCCCACCAGAATGGTTGGCTGAAGGTCTATCCAAGATGAGCCTGAAAGAGAATGAAAAGGGTAAGAATAGAGACAGTTTAAACAAATATGATCACAAAAGATGAAAGGAAAAATAGAGTAAGAAGGAAGAGAGGCTTGTGCTTGTAGAGATTACCAACCCAATGCATACTGATGAGAACATTGTTATGATTAATCTACATAATCCAAATAATACAAGTATTCAGGAAATGAAACGTGCTGCAAGGCAGAGAGGGAATGAAGGGAGGAGAGAAGGGAGTAAACGGGCCAGCGAGGGCAATGATGATGCTACTGCCTGGAAGAGAATGTGTTTGGAGGACAGGGAGATGAAGGGAGCTGAGGTGGAGGGTGTCAGCCGTCAAATGGCACCCAAGGGGTTATGAAGCTTCTGAGTTGGAACTGTCGGGGTTTGGGGAGACCCCTGACAGTCCACAATCTTAAAGAGATTGTTAAATCTCACTCCCCCGAGATTGTGTTTATTTGTGAGACGAAAAACCAATCTCGTTTGGTTGAGAGGAAGTTAAGGTGTTGTGGGTTCCAGAAGTGGAAGATTGTTGATTCTGATGGAACGGCTGGAGGGATAGAGTTAGCTTGGGACTCTGCCTTGAACTTAGAAGTGGTGGAGGATGGGAGATTTTTCATTGCAGGGAAGGTGACGGATTCGGTCCTAAAGGAAACTTGGGGGTTGATTGGGCTGCATTTACACAGCTTGGAAACGATAAGACAGGGGCAATTCATAGAGATATCAAGGGTGATTCAGAAGCTGCCAGAGAAGATAGTTTTAATGGGGGATTTTGATGCCATTACAAGTCAGGCTGAAAAGAGAGGTGGGGGGCTAAAGTCGATGCAATCTATAGAAGACTTTACAAACTTCATCGATGAGAATGCTCCGGTGGATATTGGAATGCAAGGCAGCCCTTTCACGTGGTCAAATAAGAGGTCAGGAGCTGATCTAATTCTTGAGAGATTGAATAGAAGTTTAGTCTCTAATTCTTGGTGTAATTCCTATCCAAATGATGTGATGATGAGAATGGCAGAGAACGGATCAGACCATGCTCCTATTCTCCTTGATACACAACCCCAAGTGGAGAAGTCTAAACGTAGATTCCGTTTCCAGAACAGATGGTGTGGCCTTGAGGAGGTTCAATCAGTCATAAGGGAGGCTTGGAACACCCAAATTGAAGGATCAGCCTTATACAGATTAGCAGGGAAACTGAAAGCTTGCAGGCATGGGTTGGTTAATTGGCAGAAATCCTCTAATCTAATTCGAGGAAGGAGATTGAGAGGCTCTCATCAGAGATTGAAGGGTTGAGATCCAGAGGAGAGACAGGGGGTGTGGAAATGGTGGAACTGGAAAGAGATTTGGAGGAAGCTTTCAATAGAGAAAAGAGCTATTGGAGATCAAAATCCAGAATCAAATGACTAAAGGAAGGGGACAGGAATATAGTCTTTTTTCACAACTCATATAGAGCCAGAATTTGGAGGAACAAGATTTGGAAGTTAGAAAAGGCAAATGGAGGTTTTGCAACTTCTAACAGGGAGATTGCTGACACTGCTGAAGAGTTCTACAAGAATCTGTTCTCTGCCTCGGATACGGTTGACCCTAGTGCTCTATTTGTGGACTTTCCTAGAAGGGCAACCCCGGATATGAACAGGAAGATGCTTAGACCAGTCTCTATGGAGGAAGTCAAGAGAGCAGTGTTTAGTGTTCATCCAGATAGTGCCCCGGGAGATGATGGATTTACCTCAAAGTTCTTCCAATTCTATTGGGGATTGGTGGCTAATGATGTTTTCCTAGCTGTGAGGAGTTTCTTTGTGAGTGGGAAATTATTAAAAGCCATAAACCACACCCAGATCTGCCTTATTCCAAAGATTCCTGACGCTAAATCCATGTCCCATATCCAGCCTATTAGTCTAGCATCAGTGGTCTATAAGTTTATATCCAAGATATTGGTGTTTAGACTTCCGAACTTTATGGACTCTCTGATCAGCCCCAATCAGAGCGCTTTTGTTAGAGGACGGTTAATCTCAGACAATATCTTGGTTGCCCATGAGTACATGCACTACCTGAAGACTAAGAGAGGAGGTCTAGAGAGTGAAATGGCCCTAAAGGTAGATATGAGCAAGGCGTACGACAGGGTGGAGTGGAGTTTTCTGTGGTTTATACTTCACAAACTTAGTTTCGACGTCAGATTAATTGATTGGATTAGATAACTGGTTTCTACTGTTTCTTTCTCTGTGATCGTGGAAGGTCAACCCTATGGCTTTTTCAGGCCACAAAGGGGCATTCGTCAAGGAAACCCCCTTTCCCCCTATCTCTTTCTAATCTGTGCAGAAGGATTTTCCTATTTGCTATGCGAAGCATAGAAAAACAGTACCATTTCGGGCATCCAACTCAATAGACGCTGCCCATCTGTGAACCATCTACTTTTTGCAGATGACTCTATTTTATTCTGCAGAGCAGACTCGAGGAGCTGTGATAACATTTTGGGGCTTCTAGACAGCTACGAAAAAGTCAGTGGGCAAAAAGTTAACCTTGATAAATCCTCCTTATTTTTCAGTAAGAATACTAATCAGGAGTTGAGGCTAGAACTGGTGATATTGGGCGCAATATTCTGGAGATTCCAATTGCAAATGGTACATATAGTCTTACCTGGAGAGCTACCAGAAGCCGGAAATATGAGGTAAGCTCTGGATATAGGGTAGCCTTCCAATTCATGCATCCCCCAATAGACCTCTGTCCACCCTCCTATCAACGGAAGGAAATTTGGTGCCAACTCTGGAAATTGCCCATTCTCCCAAAGATGAAGTTCTTTATTTGGTGTTCCTTGCACGAGAAACTCCCTGTGGCGTCCCTTCTCCATCGAAGAATTCCCTCCATAGGCCCAATCTGTCGTCGTTGCAACCTGGATACATAATCGATCATGCACTGCTTTTGTTACTGTGTGAAGGCAGTAGAGATATGGAAAGAAACTAACATAGTGATTGATTCACCTGAAAGTAGAATCCCCTCCTTTTGGGACTTCTGGTGTGACAGAGCAGAGAACTGCCGGCTAGGTCTCTGCGACTCCAAGGAGCTGGCTAGGATTGCAATCATCTGTTCGAGTATTTGGAGAGCTCGAAATGCTTGGGTTTTTGAGAAGGAAGATGTGAACCCAAAGAGATCGATGGAGATGTGCAGGTCGTGGTTCGGAGGATTGGGGGTGGGAGTTTAACCTAGAACTGCCTCTCTCCTATCTCAGTTGTGGTTGTTTCTCGTAGGTTTCAATCTGTTTCCTTTGTTTCTTGTCTTCTCTCATGTGAAAGTATTTGGGCCGTGGGCCTTGTTTGCTTCTTCTCTTCTTTCAACGTTTCTTCTGTAACCACTGGATTGTGTTCTAGATATGGGCTTCCTGTATTTTTTCAGTGTGGAATAAAATACATCTATCTTTGGAAAAAAAAGAACTAAGTCAAACACACCAAATATAGTACACTCAATTTTGTATTAGGATAGCTGGAAAATATCTATAACACCCCATCCATTATAATACGTGGTAATAATAATTATCAGTTCAGTTCAACATACGGAAATGGATAATTTGCTTATTTTGCTTATTTTTATTTATTAATTATCATCAAAATGAAGGAATAATATTAGACAATATAAATACCAAATTATGCCTGTTAAATTAAATAAGAAAGCTTTGAATTATAATTACTTATCATTTCTCATGTTTAGAAATTCTTATTCAATCATTAATTTCAGTCTATAAAATTAGTCAAGTTTCTAATAATAATAATTAACAAAGGAGGTTGACCGGATAAATGAGAAGAGTTGTTTAACTTGCGACAGCTAATTAAAAATAGTGTCACATCTTTATACATGACCATGACGCAATGATGTCTTGATCCACATAGCCGACCCCACCTAATGTGAAAAATGCTTGGTTAAGAAGAAGACTAAGGAGTTTGATATAAAAGGATAATGTAATAAATTGGTGTTAATTCAAATAGATATTTCCCTGAGTAAATTCAGTTTAGGTTTCAGAGGGGGTGGCCGGGTGGGTAGGGTTTTTGAATCGGTTAGGGTTTGAGTTTGTTTTTAGGCTTAAATTAGCCTAATTGTCTAAAAAAAAAAAGAAACAGAGAGATATCCAAATACACCAATAAACATAGATACAATATATGAAAAATATGTCTATTAAATTTATATATATTTTTATTAATATTTTCAATATGTAATTTATTTTTATTAATCTATTTCAGTATGTACACAAATTATATAAAAATTATTCAAATATATTATCTTTGTCATATAAATATTAGTTTTGCTATCCACGTATTTTTTTTAGTAGATATCAAATTGACATTCGTATAAAATACGGTCATTAATAAATTAATTGCCTTTCACTTTTTGTGGTGTATGAGATAATCATATTTTTGTACAGGTGTAATTGTGTAAAGTCGGTATATGATCGATAAAGTGTATAAACAACATTAGTTATAAATATACCGAGGAAAAAAGAAAAAGAATTTCTAGTGGCAATCATAAATGAGAAGGAAACAAGATGCTGCTTTTTTTTTTTTTTGAACTGAAACAAGATGCTGCTTGAATCTTGATTTTTTGGTGTCAGAAAAGAAAAAACAACAAGAACTAAGAAGAAATGGAGGTCTCCTCTAAAATGATGCTATGGAGCCTAGTCCAAGGTTGAAACCATTCGGTGTACGCATGTTGGTGACGAGCAGAATTCTTCGCCATGTGATCAGCCGCTCTGTTAGCCGTGCGCTAAATTAGAGTAATTGACACCGTCCAATTCCACATTAACACCTCTTTGATCTTGGCAACAATATCAGCAAGTCCATGAGACATGGTAAATTTCTCTTGAGTAACCAAAAGATAAGCATCAGGACAATCAGTTTCACAAACCACCTGTTTGCATCCGCATTCCCAAGCTAGAATCAATCCTCTCCAAATGGCGAAGAGCTCACAGTGCAAAATACTATCAAAAGGAATGGCTCCGGAGCAACCCTTAATCCAAAGACACAAAGAATCACGAACAATACACCCAAATCCGGCTAAACGATCTTGATCCCAAACACTCGCATCACAATTAACTTTAACAACCAAGGGAGGGGGCCGTTTCCAAGAGAACAAGTCAAAGGAGTGAGAGATGGAATCCTTACTAATCAAGAAAGAACTGAAGTCACGGGCAGAATGCCGGACTAAAAAGGCCACTTTCTCACTACTCCAGGAATCATCACAGTTAAAAATATCATTGTTACGATCACGCCAAATCCACCAAAGAGCTGCTTGAATCTTGATTGAAGACGAGAATGGCATTCAAAAATTTTTGTAAAATTTTGTTTCATTTACTAGAAAAAAAACTAGTGCTTTTAAGACATCTTACTAAAAAAATAAAGGTAAAATTTTGGCTTGCCCGACGGATAAACGGACTGATCCGTTTAATTAATTAATTAATTAATTTTTTAAAAATAAAATTTTTTATTTTTTATTTAAAAAAATTACTTTTGAAAAAAAATTTAGCCAAAAAACTTTTTTAAAAAATAGTTGATGAATGTAGTTTTCGGATCGGATAAAATAAAATATAAAAAATGCTATTTTTTGACAAATTAAAAATAAATTAAATAAATGGGTCAATCCGTTTAGCCACGGATTAGCTAATTTAACCCTTTTTTGTTAAACGGACTCAGCCCATTTAGCCCAAATTTTAAATGGTTCGGACTCAAAAATAAAAGTCCGCCCATTTAAATTGATAAACAGGCTGGTCCGATGAATTTGGCCCATTTTGACGGCCCTATTTTTAAATAATGAGAGTTAAAAAAGAAATAAAAAACAAAATATGAGTGTTTTTCAAATATGAAAACATATAAATAGGGTATCTTATAAATATTTTTGAAAAGGGCACCTAGGGCACCAAATCCTTAGCCTACTCTTTTAATCAAGTCCTAATAAGAAGGAAGTGAGGAACAGACAAACAAGAATAACAAAAACATAATAAAAGAAAAGAAAATAGTCAAAATCTCCAAAATGATGTATGGTCCAGAATCTAAAAAATAAAAACATTTCCAAAAAAAAAATATTTAACTAAAAACTCATAATATCTAGCGTTCGCTAAATACCAAAAAAAAAATCTAGCGTTCGCTAAGTTTTTGGGCTAGGCCCGACTTTTTTTTTGTAATCCGTAGTTATGACCAATAAAAGGAAATACTCAGTTCACCAAAAAAAAGGAAATACTCAAATTGTCCAAAAAGGAGTGACCAAAAACGTATGTCCAAAAATGGAAATACCCAAAAAAAATAAAACGAGGTAGCTCAGGCTTGTATCTGGTGGCAATTTTGGTTTTCACTTTTGGGACCCTAGAGAAGTACTCAGCATTTTGGTAGCAAACCCTTAAATAATGCTTTAAATAATGCTCAGAAATATAATTTTTTTATCAACAGTTATTATTAATTTTATTAATTTATTATTATTATTTTCAGAGTAAAATACTATATTATATTTTATATTTTTTGTCTCCAAACTAAAAAATAAAATAAAAAATTATTGACTACCAGTAATTAAATAATTACTAAAGGTTAAGTGAATGTAAAAATGTAGTAGAAAAAAAAAGTGAAGTCCGATTAACAAAAATAAAACTGCTAAATGAATAAATGGGAAGTTATCTAATTATACTTTTGATTTATATAATTTGATTTTATTAGGATCAATCAACATTTTTACATAAGAACGAATTTTTTTATTAGAATTTACAATCTCTTTAGCATGCCCTTGCAACTTTTTAAGATAGAAAAGTAAATATGTATAATCTTTTTTGAAGTTAAAAATTTTGCGAAGTCAATATATGAAATGAAATTTATATTTCAATATATATAGTTTTGATTTAATAAGTAGGAAAAACAGACAAACACGGCGCGATTTCTAATTTTTTGTGGTATGTTTTTTTAGCTTTTATTAATTCTTAGCCAAATTAATAAAAATTACAAACATATAAGTATATTGTATAAAATAGTTATTTTGTTATTGTTAGAAATTTTATTGAAGAGTGAATAATATATTTTTAAAAATTATAGTAATTACTTTGAAAGTAATAGAAAAAGTGGCTGAAGCCGCTAGTTATATTAATGTGATTCTTATGCACCATTAAACGGTGTTAATTAAATTGTAACCTCTACAATATTATTTAATTTGGCGAGGTGGGGCATTAACACGTTGGTGCATTCTATGAACCATGTGATTTGACTATAAAATTTTGATAGTATTTAAAAGACATAATTAAAATTAAATATATATTTATAATTTTTAATATTTGATAATATTTTTAATATAAAAGTAAAAATAAAAAATATAACAAAATTAAAAAATGATATCAAATAATAAAAAATATAATTTTAATGTTAAATTATATAGCAACAATTTTAAGTTTGTCACCATCGTAATTATAAAACATAGAGAAATTCACCTAATTAACGTGACATGAGAACTGAGAAGCAAACAAAATAAGCTCGCCACCTCTGACTAAGCTGCAGTCACGTTGTCAAAGCTCAAAGGCAAGTTTAATATTAGTTAGGATAGCCAGCAAAATAGTCTACGCGGATAAAAATAACTTTTAACTTTATTAATGATAAAAATGTTTATAAATTATTTAAAGTTTTGATAAAAAAAATATTTTTAGTACATATTAAAAATGATCAAGATACATAAATTTAGACATTTTATTCGAATTTTAAAATAATTAATGAATATTTTTTTAATAAAATTGAGAATATTTTTTTTATATTTAAAAATTTTAAGAGCAATTTTGATAGTTAACTTTATTAAATATTACACAATAACTAATATTAGCTAGACACTTGTTGTTTAGGAGCTTGCACTGTTTTTTTTAATAAGAAAGAAATAAAATATTAATGTCCCACATATATGATATGATATGAACTAGTTGTAATATTTAATTAGTGGGAACAATATAATATACAAATACATGGTGTGAAACTGTGAATTGTGACCGAGACATATATAGTGTTAAATGTTGACGATGATATTCGTTTGTACACAACCAATGATAAATGACAAATCACTGATAATAAGGATTCCTAGCAGGTGCTAAGTTTTGATACCTTAAGTGTAATTGGAAGAGAAATTGAGATTAAGATTGAAATTAGAAGATTGAGATTGAGTTAAGTTTATTTATTATTTTGATTTAAATTTATTAGAAAATAAATATTGGAAGATAGAGATTGAATTAAGTTAATAAAAAATTAATATTAATATTAAAAACTTTAATATTATATGAGGGTATTTGAATAAAAAATATTAAAATTTCAATTTCAGTATTCTAATCTCTTAATTAGAAATACTAAAAATACTAAATTCTAAAAAATAAAATTAAAATTTTAATTTAAATCTCTATTCAATAAACACAATATTAAATTTTAATCTTTTGGTCTCAATTTCAATTTTAGACACTGAACACCTACCGTGGTCGACACAATGAGTTAATTATTGGGACTAGAAATTTAGCAAAACTCAAATTTTTTATTTTATCTTTTAAAGGTAACCAATAGGATCTCGCAGACATTTTTAATTATTTTATTTTTAAAAAATGAGAAAAGAAAGAATCACAATGCTTCTACTAAAATGTCGGTCTGTCTTTTTTTTTTTTTACATACTGTTTTGTATGTCATACTTATAAGAGAGTATGTTATTTATTTTAATTTTCTTCCCTTTCTCTACTTACTAACACCAAAATTGCATGGTATTACATGTTAAAGATGACAAAGTTGGAACATTACCCGCTCTATCATAAGTAACGATAAGGAATAATCAATTTTATGTTTGGATACATGAAAGAAAATAAAACATAAAAAGTTAGAGAAAAGAAAATAAGAAAAAAATAAATGGAAAAGTAGATTTGTGAACGTGTTCTTTGGATGAAAAAAAATGGATAGAAACCAAATGGAGAAAAAATATTTTTTATTTGGATAGAAAAAAGTAAAAAAAAAATTATAATAGATTAAAATTATGCTAATATCCTTATCTATATTATATGTAAATTATAATTTATTAATATATTTAACTTGTTTTTTCATGAAAAACACTAATTTAATATTACATATATAAGATTTTAATATATTATGTTAACTATAATCCTAGTAGATTAAGGGACATAATAGTAATTTTAATCATTTTTCCTTATTAAATTCCATTTTTTGCCATGAAAGGTGAAAAATATTTTATTTTCACTTTTTTCTTTTCTCTTCATTTTCTTCTCTTACACTTTGTTTGTTTCAAGGAAAAATAAGAGGAGAGAAAACTAAGGAAGAAAAAATGAGAAGAAAAGGATATTTTCCTTTGTTTGGTTATGTGTTGAAAATAGGAAGGAAGGAAAAAAAATACATGGGCCCACATGAAAAATTTTCTTCGCATGATAGGCGTGAAAACTTGGTGTAGAAGGTGATTAGTAGTGAAATGACCTTTTTGTCCTTTTACATATTTTTTCCTTTTACATAGTTTGTTATTGTTTAAAAAATAAATTAAAATTAGTGTTATTTAAAAATTGTAATGGAAGTAATTAAAAATAAGTGTTTCTTACAATATTATTAAAATAAAAAGATTATTTTATTATATAATAAAGTTATATATTTTACTTCTTTTGATATGTAAAAAAGAACGAGAAAATAAAAATTTTAAAAGTATTTTTTATTAATTAAGATAATGTATTAAAGTTTTAAAAAGTAAGATTAAATGATTTTTTTTTAAATTGATTGAAATATATTATTAGATTATAATTTACATTAATAAAAGCGTTACCAATTAGTTGTAATAGTTATGAAGTTACATTTAAATATTATATTTATTAAGTAAAAAAATTACATTAATACATAAAATTATAATATATTATGATTTTTATAAAATATAATTAAAAATAAATAAATAAATAATATTTACACTTGATTATATAATAAAAATAATAAAGATAAAGATGTCATTTCATATACTAATAATTTTCTCTCTATTTATTCACTTTACTATTTTATTGATTCAAATAATATAAAATAAAAGATAATTTTTTTATTTTCTATTCTTTTTATTTTCTTTTTTATTTTTTCTCTCTTATTATCTCTTTACATCCAAATGAAAATGACTTTTTTTTAATTAACATAATAATAATAATATATTAAAATTTTGAAAGTAAAAGTAAAAATTCTTTCATAGAAAAATTGATTTAAACATATTAATATATTAGTAAATTTCTGTGCTAATATTTATATTTTTCTATATTGTTAAATAGTGTGTACATGTGTGTATAAATGATACATCTAGTATTACCCAATATATAATATATGAAGGACATTTAAGTAATTTTGTTTTATTCTTATTTTCTCTCCTCTTACTTTTCTTTCTATCCAAACAAAAAAAAAATTTCTATCCATCTTCTTTCCATCTATTTTCTCTTCATCCAAACAACACAACTTTTCATCTATTTTTCTTTTCATCTTCTTTCCTCTCATCTTCCTTCCTCTCATTTTCCTTCCTTTCATTTTTTATCTTCTATCCAAACATAGTGTTAACCAAAATCAAACAAGAGTAAATAATATTTTATTTTCATTTTCTGTTTTTCAATTTTTTTTTCTTTTTTTTCCCCTCCATAAGCAAACATGAAAGAGGGGGGGATTCTAAATTAAATTAAATTAAGGTGGGACTTCAACTCTTGATCACCTACTATCCAAGCAATTATTACAGTAAATTGGACGCAGCTGGCTACTAATTATGTAGTTCCTATTGTAGACGACCAAGATTAATTAAAATAAAAAATTGATGTATTTATTTATTTAAAGATAATGAATGACCAATGCAAATTTTCATAATAGATAAAAAATAATAATAAGATTATTTTTCTCAATTTATTTTCTTTCCTCAATATAAGAAACTCTCTCTCTCCATATGACTTAACTTCAAACTAGGGATGGCAATTTGACCTGTCCCGCTCTAAATGGGTGGATTTTGGGGCGGTTGCGTGGGTATGGGGTGGGTATAGGTATTGGTAGCTTCGCCCCGTTACCCGTCCCGCGCCCCACTCCATATACATATATACATAATTCAATTAAGTTTTTTAGATATTTAATAATATTTAGATGATTATTTTAGTAAATTTTATTTAAAAAAATTCTAAATTTAATTTTTTTTTATTTAAAACTGTTATATTGTTGTCATTTTGCAAATAATTATATATTATTTATATTTAATTTTAATTTTAAATTATTTTATTACACAATGAATAATCTTGTTGAATAATTTAATTTAATTTATTTATATTATAGATATTCGTGGGTTTAAATATGAGGCAATATATACCCATGGATTTAAACATGGACTAAAAATTAAATACCCGTAGATTTAGATTTGGGTATGAATATTTCAATACTTGCTTTGACCTGCAGATTGCCATCCTTACTTCAAACTCCAAAATCGAACAATCAAGAACATAAATAGCAACCCCTCAACTTCAAGTAATTATAGAATGAAAAGTAGAAGATGATATAGAAAATCTACAACTCCCAAAACATACACAATTAAAAAACATGATCCAAAAAGAAACCTTGTCATATAGTGCATACAATAAAAGAGATCAACTAGCTCCTACCTCGGAATCTAAGTCACACATGCATGATAAATTGATAAATATATATATATTTGGGAACAAGGGCAGCATTTTTAGGAATATGTACCTATTGTAGGTCTTATACCATCTTAGATCAGTGAGTATACGCAATGAACTTTGGGCTTTACAAACACTATGAAAGAGAAATAGAACTTCACAATGGTATTTTTTTTTTACATAAATAAAATTTAATTGATATTTACTCAAATAAATCATTCTATGCATATTTATTTTTTTGTGTCGCGTTAGTAATGCCACCAGGTTAACTGACGTGATCCACTTCAACGAATGCCGCCGGGTTTTGCAGCGGCACCCCTGCTCCGTTGTCAGTGCAGGATCATCATTCGAGGGAGAGGGGGTGCCGCTAGGTTTATTGGCAGCACTGGTGGGATTGGATGCCACTGGTTCTTTTGGCGGCACTGGACCAGTTCATGCAGCGTCTTCAGCTTGCACCAGTGCCGCTAATTCTTCCAGCGGCATCAGCTTGCACTAGTGCCGCCAGTTTTTCCAGCGGCATCCTCCTGACGCCATCTAGCGGCACTGGTTCGCCTGATCTACTTCAGTGCCACTGCAACATGCGGCGGCACTCCCTTATTTTAGTGCCACAGATTATCCCAGCGGCATTATTAACGTGACACAAAAAAATAAATATGCATACAATAATTTATTTAAGTAAATACCAATTAAATTTTATTTATATAAAAAAAATCCTTCACAACGAGGAAGGAGAAAATATTTATAAAATAATCTAATACAAATATTCCTTTCTATATATATCTATCATGAAAATTTAGTTGTCTTCCTTTAAATTTAGTAGTTTAAGGCTTTAACTAATTTAGTAGACCAAACCAATGTTAAATCAGTTTCGTCAAGTTGAATGAGGATCAAATTATTACATTACTACTAATGAGTAAATAAATATGGGGATGTACAATGGCCAATTTACTTTGCTACACTGTATGAAAATTTATATTATTAGATTACACTGAAATCAGATAAATGATCATATTACTCCGTTTCATATTTTTATGGAATCCGTGGCACCCTGAAGGGAATTCACCAATCCGTGGCAGGGTGCCACGGATTCAGTTTGATGTTTTGAACAAGGCAGAATCCGTGGCACCCTGCCACAGATTCAAGTTGGCGGATCCCAGCACTATAAATAGGAGGCTTAGGGAGGGTTTATTTT
>JASCZI010120876.1:0-18283 GCA_036250425.1 Stylosanthes scabra | reverse complement strand
TACCTGTACAACGATATAGATATATATAAATAAATAACAAAAATCCAGATAAAAAACATAAAAAAATGTAAAAAATTTGTTTCTAGGGTATTGATTTTTTTTTTTTTGTCTTTAGGGTATAGATGGTTAAATTATATATACATGCTCTCTATTCATTCCTTTATTCTTTGAAAATAAAAAGCTTATTCCGAATTTGCAATGTCCCAATACTCTCCTCCCTCCCTCTTTTCTTTTTGTTTTCTTTTTCCTTCTATATCTTGTCTACATCCCTCTTTTCTTTTCTTTTGTTTCCTTAAAATTTATTTCAGTATATAATCAGCGATATATACGTTGCTCCCATGGGAATGGAAAATTTCTTTTAAATAAATAAAATAAAATTGTTATTTACCAAAATACGTATTTTTGAAAATATTTACCATTTTATACCCATTAGGAATACTAGTCCAGATCGATATTCGATCAAACCAATACCGGTCCTGATTAAAAAAAAATTAAAAAAAGCTACTACCGATCCGGAACGGTATTGGTTTGACCGAATACCGATCTGGACCGGTACTGTGTATTTACCAATATCGCTACATCTGGGACCGATATTGAGTTGATAGCAATACCGCCTTATGTAGGATCGGTACTGGCTTTTTAACGTTTATAAGGCAACTGCATTGAATGGGGCATAAGCACCACAAAACATAGTTTCACACACCAATGACACAAGATATGTTCCATTTTATTGTATATGTTAATGGATCTATCATGCAGGGAGAGAACGGTGCTTCTTTCCAGTCAAATGCGCCGTTGATGTTTCGGAATACTTGTGTTAGCACATTGTGGGAGTTTAAGCAGCTTATTTTATCCCATCTTGGGGCAGATGACCCCTGTGAAATCAGAAGACTGACATATCGGTTTCAGGCGGTTACATCAGATGATCAGTTAGAGTATTGTCCCTCGTGGTTCAGCGAGGACAGACATGTGTGGATAACGTTTGAGGTGCATAGGAGGATTATGCAAAACAGGTTCATGGAGTTCCTTGCAGAGGTGCGTCATGTTGGTGGATCATGTGGATTTCGTCCATATCAAGTGCCGACGGAACCCATTTCGATCAACATTGTTCCTCCGGATTATGACTCCGACACAGACTCCGGATTATAGTTAAACTTAAAATAGCTAACATATATGTTTAATTATGCGCAGAATTAAGTAAAGTGAAAGTTTGGTACATTAATATTTTTAGGGTAAAATATCGTTTTTGTGAGTAACATTTGAGATAAGTCTCAAATATATCTGTATTGATTTGAAACCGTATTAATTTTATTCTACTATGAAGCAACACTAAAAATTACTAATAAAAACATATATAACACAAATATCAAAAGAATAGAAGCATATAATGTTTATTCTTCCTCATCTAAACTTTATCATTCTTGACTTGTTCGAGTGTGATCGTGAATGAAAATTACACGGAAAAAAATTGTTAGTTAATCAATTTCACATTTAAAAAAGAAGATTTTTAGGATTTATTGTAATAGAATTGATAATAAGAGATGATTGATACAATTTCAAAACGTTAAAGACACAAATATAACGTCGATTTACTCCAAACGTTAGAGACGAAAACAATATTTCATCCATATTTTTAAAAAATTATGCTAAATATATATAAAAAGATTAATTATTAAATTATTTATTAGTATAAAATATATGTTAAATTATATATATATATATATACTTACTTAATAGTCAATTTAGTTAGTGAATTTTAATATACAATAAATAGCATTTTATTCTTTAAATAATTATAAAAAATCCACTTGGGCATATTGACAAGGGTTGTCAATGAGGATTGGAAAATTTCGAAGTTTGTTGATGGGTTAGGTTAAGTTATATATGATTATATGAATATTAACTACCAGAAGAAACTCACATGGAATTGTAACTTTACAGCTATATATTTTGTATTCTTAATTATAATCCAAGGTAGATTTTTTATTTTCCCCCTCTAATTTGTGGTCCCGTAATCTTCCACGCTTCTCCATATTAGGTATCGACAATGTTGCCATTTTTGCTTATATCTATTAATTAAGTTTTGATTTCATTTTTAATTATTCTCCTTTATATCCCCAGAGTTGGGATTCTTGAAAATAAAATATATACTCAGGGATTTGATTTAGCCTTCCGTTAAAGGCATATCTCAATACTCAATAGAGAACAAAGTTGTTTAGATTTTCAAAGTAATTTACGGGTAGCCCACTTTGAACTGTTACGTAAAGTGAAATTATATTTGGTTATTATAGAAATAAATAATTATAAAGATAACCTTGAAAATTTAAAAACTCCATAGCCCCACATGATAATCACTTGGGAATCTCCCTTTCATGAACCACTTTATTTTTTTTTCTCCTTATTATTTAAAAAAAAAATCAGATTTGTGGTTGAAAGATTATCATTTTCCATACGCGTGCTTGGGTAAAGAAATAAAAAGAGATATATTGTAGGGAAAGGAAACTGTTTGTTATTCTTTATGATTGCGGCTTGAAAACTTAAAAATTCTTTCAGGATTTGAATAATAATGATAATGATAATAATAATTTTCCCTTAAACTTTAAATTAAGTGGCTTATCAATGAAATATAAGGCTTGAATTCTTATAATATTTCAGATTTCACATTATTTTGTTATTTGATGATGAATTGATGATACTGACCATATATTGGTCCTTCACAGTTCTACATTTGGGGAACTTAGGGCCCCACCAAATACGTAATAGTCAAATATCGATTAAATGAAATATTAAATAGTATAGATTACAGAAGTATTAATATTATAAGAATTTAATTTTCCTGTATCAGCATTATAAAAGAGTTTTAGAGCATCTCTAATGGTGTATTTTTTTGGTATTAATTTATATTGAAAACACAAATGAATTGAATTGATACTTTGATATGCATGGGAAGAAAATTCGAAAGTGTTATCGGTATCACTAAGTTAATACTGTATCACTTCTACAACTCATTTAATGCAAGTTAATTTAACTTAATAAATAATATTATGTGGGTCCAAATTAATATTAAATTAAAACTAAGTATTGGAGATGTTATCTCAAAAATAGTATCAAATGAGATATATTCCCATAAATGCTGATGTGTTATTATATGAGACTCAAATTAATATCAAATTAAAACTCACCATTGGAGATGCTCTTACACATGCATCTAATCAGGTGTTACCACATCATCAAAAGTAATTAATTTTCAAACTCACTATTTTTAAAATCACATAAATGTATGAATCTGATTGGATGATTGTGTAAAACTCTTTACACCGTCAGTGCATCAAAATTAAACTCATATTATAAAAACAAGTACAGTTGTACAAAAATAACTAAGGTAATGTATATGAGTTTAATTTTGATACACACTGTGTAAAGAGTTTTACATAATCATCTAATCAGATTTATGCATTTCTATGAATTTAAAAGTAGTGGGTCTCAAAATTAATTGTTTTTGATGATATAGTAAAATTTGATTAGATGTATGTGTAAATCTTTTTTACACTCACGATACATGGAAATTAAATTCAATGTATATTTATAATTAACTTTAGAAAATATTTACTTATTGTATTTTGTTTGTAGTTTCTAGGATTACATAGTTTCTTTTTAACAACTCGTGGAACTAGAGAAGTGATATGTTTGTATTATTATTTGTAATATTTATGCCTTTAAAATTTTGCAAAAAAAAAAAGGTGTACATATTATGAAAAAAAATTATTATTTTATTATTTTTTATAGATTTATTAGACCAACAAATATCAATCATCATGACTAGAATGAGATAGTTCTTCTATTAACTATTTTTTTTTCTCCTTTCTTTCCCACTCTCCCTTTTCCTTTATTAATATACTCTTTCCATTTTATTTTATACATCGTTATTTTTAATTTGTTTCAATTTATTTGTAGTTTTATAATTTCAAGAAATACTTAATTAACTTTAACATTTTATACCTTCTATTATTAAATAAAAAAAGAAAGTTAAAAGGTTTAAATAATTACTTAAAAAAATAATATTTGGAATATATATTTTTTTTTTAATTCTTTATATTTTAAATAAAATTTAATAATTATCTTAATTTTGTGCACAACTTAAAAGCGATAAATAAAATAAAATGGACATAGTAATTTGATTGGGTTGTTTAATGTTTATCGTGTTGGTAGGTAAATAAAAGACAGGGTAAATAAGTAAATAAAATATCATAAATTTTGATAGCTAATATTAGGAAAACAATAGGGAGTTAATATTATTTTTTTCTTTTTCTTCTTTTATCACTCATTATTTTTCCTAATTACAGCTCTCTATTGATCTTCTAACGTTAGTTTCGTAACATTATTCATAAAATAGATAATATACATAGTATTAATATTTATATATGATTATTATTGTGCGTAGGTCCTTGGTCACCGGTCACCATATTAGGTTGCTTAATGAGAAATGTTAGTTAGTGGTTCACTTTCTTAATGAATATTAATCATTCACAAGCAAGAAAATAAAAAAGAGTAATTAAAGGAACTAATATTAGGAGATCCATAAGGAGTTAATGAGTATAATTAGAAAAATAGTGGGTGACAAGAGAGGAAAGAAAAAAGAACAAAAAATAATATTAACTACCTATTATCTCTCTAATATTGGCTCTCAAAATTTTTTGAATAAAAAATAAAAAAAATATAAGTAAAAGACCGCTATCACAAAGTAAAAACTAACAACTAAATTTTAATAAAAAATATATGGATACTACACCAATTCAAATTAAACTATTACGTCAAATGGACACCAAAAAAAAAACTATTACGTCAAATTAGTTTTTCAAAATTTTAATACCTAATACGCCCCTAAAATTTAAAGTATGATATCATATTTGGTCTTTGAAGGACATATATTTAACATTCATTTAATATTTTAATCCCAGCACTAGGTGTGCAACCGTGCATGGCTTTTGATATCAGATAAATTTGGGTTATAATATTTTCACACTAAAATTAATTATTAAAATCATTTAATAACATATAATACACATTAAAAATAATAAAATTATATATATATAATTTATTTTAGTACGTAAATAGAATTCTAGTTAACTCTTGATAAGACTAAAGCATTAATGCCATACATTTATTTATTTTTGGAGCTAAATTAGATACTTAAAAGGAAAGTAAAAATTAAAAGATCAGTGGCATCACTGCTAGTTAGCATATTGAACATTTGGTTGCGCTAAAGTTACGACTGAAATTAGGCTAGTCTTGTAGTCCATGGGCTTGGGCATCTATATATGGGCCAAGCACGGGTGGAAACGGGTCAGATTAGGATGCTATCTTTTGTAATTCTTATTATTTTAGAATAGGGTACACCTATTTTATCAATCTAACTCTAACTAAATTATTCGTTTTTATTATAAATAAAAAATTATTTTAATGTCAAATAAAAAATTATTTATGTATTATTTTTTGTGTTTCTAGATATCAAAATAACTTTTTATTTGATATGAAAATTAACGATTTAGCTGGACTTGATTAGATAAAATAAGTGTATATCTAGTATTATTAATTTTTTAAATTTTGTGGAAAAAATAATAAAAATTTAGTTTTTATTTTCCATTTTTTCCCAAAAAATTCATAAAAACAAAAATTATGAAAAACAAATCAAACATATTTTCACCCTTTATAAGTCAAGCATGTAGGCTCTAATAAGATTTACTGGTCTAAGCTTGATTATAACTTCCGATAAGCTATTTATTAAGTACTAAGTCTAATCTCACCTGATATCTAATAAACGTTCTAATAATTTTAAAAAATGGAAATGGCAAAATAATTAAGTAAAACTAAAGATATTAAATATAGTAATATATATATATATATATATATATATATATTATTTTAAAAAAAATGAAAAGTATTTAAATCTAATTAATCAAAATAATTATAATTTTTGTTAAAATTTACACCATACATCAATCAAATGATTTATTATTTTTCTGTTCATATTATTCACTTTTTTTTTTATGTTCACCAGATAGCTATACATATATATAACTAAAGAAACTAGTAGTCTAATGGGTAAAGATATTTAAATATCATAAAGGATATATATAAGTTTAAATTTGTGCAAATTAACCTGATAGACTAAATAGACTATTTCAAAAGTTTGAGCTTGACGGCTTGACCTGTTAATTTTTTTTTTTGTTTAAAAAAAGTTGGATCAAAACTTTTTTATATAGGTTAAATTAATCAAAATTCTTTATAGTTTTACGAAATTTTTAATTAAGTTTTATATTTTTTTAATTAAGTTTTTATATTATTTTAAATTTTATAACTAGTTCTTGTGATGAAAATATTAGAATTAATAAAAAATTTTATCTCTAAATTAAATATATGAGAAAAAGTAATAGTTAACTCGTTAAATATGACATTTTTCTTTATTTTAAATGATAAAATAAACAATTTTCCTCTTCTTTAATATATTTAAGTTTTCTAAAAATATGCGATTTGATTCATGCAAGTTGAGAATATTTTTAAAAAATATTGATGAAAAAGGTAAATAAAAAATATATTTAGGTAAGTATAAGCCTTATATAAAATACAAGATATGTGAATAATAGAACATTTATATTTTATAAATGTTTTCTTTTAACTTTTATTGTTAATAGAGACTTAATTTGATAAAACTATAAAGACTAGCAAAAATAATTGAACCTTATATATATAAATTTGAAGATTTTATGTGTACTTAAAAAGGGGAGTTGAATAAAGTTTATCAAGAATTGTGAAAATTATAACAAATTCTACAACAAAATATAAACATGAGATTATTTTGTTTTTTTTTTTTTCACTTCTTGTTGATATTTTTTTATTAAACCCAAAAGTTATATGAAACTAATAATATTGTTGACTTTCAAGTTTCAGCCCAGCCCCCTCTCCATCCAAACAAGAACGGAAGATGTTAACAATTTGCATTTCAAAAAGTAATATTACAAATTGAAACTAAACTGATTAATTTTCAAAAGGACAATAATAATGTTAATAAGTATGTATAATAAAAAGATTAAAAAAACAAAAGGGTAAAAAGAAACCTAGCATTGGCACAAAATTTATCAATAAACTATTTTAGTGAATTATTATTATTAAATTGAAGGATTTGTTGTATTGGCAGGGCAGTCAACGGTCTTACCGACAGCTTTTATTTTATTGTTTGCTTTTTCAGAGCTAAATATGGTTTTATCTAGATTACCCTTTTCGTATATATTTTCCAGAGTTTGTTTTTGTGTATGAGAGTTGAGAGAGTGAGGAGTGAATACTGAAAGTAAATACCAGTTATTAAAGCCAATGGCCTCAGGTGCTCTGGCCAATGCCCATCCTCTTCGCTTCTCTCTTCTTCTTCGAATTGTTTTACTGGTAAACAATAAAGTCCATAACCATTCAATAATACATTGGTAAGTTTTATATATACAGGGAAGCATTAATTCATATACTCAAGAGGAAATGCTAATTAAAGGGTTTGAGTAGATGATTTTAATTATACAATAATTTTTAAATAGTATATTAGTTAAAGTTATTAAATTATTATAAATTATAAAATATTTGAAATCCTTTCTATATCTACATATATAGGAGTGGATCTACTGAAGGGGTAAAAAATAGGGTTAGAATTAATTCGAACTGAGTTGAGTCACTGAATTGTGTCTATCAATCTCAGCTAACAAAAATTAAATTCGATTTATGATTCAATTAAAAAAATAATTAGTAATTTATATAAAAATATTCGTCATTCGTTAAATTTTAAATAAAATAAAAAATAATGTATTATTATATATTTAATAAACATGTATTTTTATAATTTTGTGTGTTTAAAGTAATAATATTTATTATAAATTGTAAATATAAATAAATAATGAATGTATTGATATAAATAATTATAATATAAAACGCATTACAAAGATATACCGATAATATATAATAAAATTAACTGATAATAAAATATAGAGTAATGTTACGGAATAAACGTTAGGAAATCAATAGAGGGCCAATGAATGTATTTAGGAGAATAATCGATGCTAAAATGGGAAAGAGAAAAAAAGAAAAAAAGGATATTGACTTCCTATTGTCTCTCTAATATTAGCTTCTTATATCAATTATTTTTAAGACTTTAAAAATTTAAGAATTTTATCTTAAATTTTATTTAGAAATAATTAATTGCCATTTAATTATTAAAAATAGATAATATTTAGATTAAAATTTTAATTATGTTATGCTAGAAATTAAATATATTTAACAATTTAATTATTAATAAAATGTTATCTCATATATAAATAAAATTTTATATATATACTTATTGACAAATTTTAAAAACCTTGGGAGCAAGGCTTATGCTGCCCCCTTAGTATCCATCCCTATATATACCGATAATTTTTTTTAAATAAGATGATTTATAAAATAATAAAACAATATATTAATTATTATTGACTTATAATTTTTATTATGTATGAGTTTGATTATTTTAATTTAAAGATGATTATATTCTTTTTTTTTTATCTTTACTTTATCATCGTCCTTATTTCAGAATAGTTTAATTCTATACACAGATTTTATTTAAATTTTGGCATGGTAGTATGGTACACTTAATTTTGTTATTTTTCTAGATAGATTTTAAGAATAGTTTTTGTTTTGTTATTAGGGTACTTGTTATTTATTAATTAAGAATATTTTTAAGAAAACTAAATTAAAAAGCACCTTTGATATTAGTAATAACTTTTATATAACAATAATCATGATCAGAAATAATTTATAATGAAACTTTACACATGTCAATTAATTATATAAAACTATATTATTAAAGTTTTACCATAATATCTTTACAATAATATTAAATATAACATATAATTAAATAACTATAGGTTCATAGTTAGTTATATGGAATATAAAAGTTAATTAATGGTGCATAAGTAATTTTTAGAAAAAAATAAATTAGGTTTCTCCACCGTCAGAAAATTTTCTTTTATGTTGTATTTGGAAGAAAACTGAGACTAAGAGATAAAAAATTAATTAAGTTTGTGTATTGTATTTGATTTAAAATGTACTATACACAAAAATTAAAAGATAAAAATAAATTAAATTGATAAAAAATGGACAAATATTGGTTTTAGAATTTTAAGAATTGAGTAAAGATATTTGAAGAAAAAAATTAATTTTTTATGTCTCATTTTTTCTGAAAATATTAAAGAGACTGGAATTCTAGAGATGGAAATTAAAATTTAAATTATAATTACTATTACTCATCATCAAATAAGATTCAATTTCTCAATTTATGTCTGAGTCTATGTAATTAGACGGGCCTATATATTGAAAAACTACATTTTGATTTTGTATGTATGTAGTATAATAAATTTTTTCATGAACTTCATGATTTAATTCTTCTTTTTTCTCGCACTCCCAACATCCTCTTGTTCCTTATCTTTCTTTTTCTTTCCAAATGCTGTGCTTGACATAATTTTAGGGTGAATGATACAAAATTGAATATTAGTAAATTACTTAATTAAAAAAAAAGAAATCTGAAACGTAACAATGGGACAGAAACTTTTATTCATATCAGATAAAATGGAAAATTAAAGCATTAGTTTATGGCTTTTACAGAACAGCACTAGTTTGACTGCATTATTTTAATGGCAGCAGGTTTCGTTTTCAAGAATTCCAAAACCAAAATGATCTTGTAATTTACTCTTCTGATTATTTTAATTCAAGCCAGCTGCATAAATGCCCTTCACCCGAGGTAACTTATTTTTATCCCTTCCTTTTTACCCTTTACACCAGAAATGGGCAGCTTCGTCCATTTCAAAAAATTGAAAATAAAAATTAAGAAGGATTGTCAGCTCAATGGCTCTTGGTTGAATTGCAAGTTAGCTCGGTGTAAAATGATTCTGTTAGAAAGTAGTTAATATGGTTATGGCAGTTAAGTAGTTAGATGCTGAGGTGGATTCCTTCGAAGGTATCTTGGGCAGCAAGTATATTAACTAGTTGTTAGTACGAGCCATTAGCTCCGCCAGCTGAAATTGGTATGTTAGTTTGCAGTGAAAAATAATATATTATGTCAATTTTAAATATTTTAAACAAAGCTTGCGCGTTAAAAAGAAGACAAATTAAGAAGAAATAGAATGAATGGACGAGTAACCATAAAATGTTCAAGGGGGTGAAGGTTTAAGTTGTATCATATATTTAACATAAGATATCTTGGGTTTTGAGGAGGAGGTGGTCACACAAAATGAAATAATTACATAAATGAATATGGTGTTTTTTTTTGGAATATAACACATAATAAGGATTAAGGATTGATCTTTCTTGGGTCATTAATTAGGAATTAGGAGCGATTTCTTAGAGAAAATCTTGGAAAAGAGATTTGTGGCAACACATGAGGAGAGTATTTAATAGAAATGGAGTGTGTTGCTGCTGTGTTTTGTGATTTCTTGTTTTTATTGTTTGTTTTAGGTTTTTTTTTTCCTTGAACTTTACCTTTATACTATTTATAAAGAAAAAATACTAAAACTATCGATAAACATTCGAACGTTATTAAAATTATCTATGTAAAAAAGAAATGAATTTTCTATCCAGGAAATATGAGTTTTGTATAACAAAATTATTCAAAATGTCATCCAAAACTACCCAAAATTAATGTCCGTTAATGACATTTGGGTAATTTTGTCATACAAAATCATCTTTTATGAGTAGAAAATTCGTTTATTTCTTTCATTAGTAGTTTTGTTAGCGCACAAATCTTTTGTGGGTAGTTTTGATAAATGGAGTACTTGAACTACTTATCAAAAAATATTAAAAATCAGCAATAATATTTTTACAAAATTATTAGGGAGTTAATAATTAAGTTATTATCCAAAATTTATATGAGTTATTATTTGTAACTCGTATATCTAATGATTAAGTTATTATCTAAAATTTATATGAGTTATTATCCATAATTCATATATAATATGCATTAGCTCTGTTGATGCCAATGTATTGAATTTCTAGTTTATATATATATATATATATAGTGTTGTTTTATATATTTTTAATATATATTTTATATTTTAGGATATATTAGATATAATTAGATGATTTGGCATGAGTTGATAACATTTACACAATTTTTACCCACAATTGTATTTAGATTGGTTAGAAGCTATAACTATAAGGAAGACACTCGTATGGAGAGGTTTGCGCGATAAGTTTGCAACAGTGAGATCACAAGTAATGCTCATGAAACCATTGTCAAAAGTGGATGATACATTCTCGTTTCTTCTTCAATAAGAAATTTATAATACATAAGCAGTTAAAAATTTAGTAATGTGAAATTTAAAAAAATCTCAACTCCATTTAAATAACATTCTTGATATTTTTTAATTTTTTATTCAACTTCTTGTTATTTTACTTTTTGTGTTTATATGAAAATATAAATTAATACGCTTCATGAAAAAAATTAAACAGGGAGATTGTGAAAAACAAAAAAATAAAAAATATTAAGACACTGAAAAATAAAAAATAAAAATCATTAAATAGAATGAAGCAATAGACTAAATGGTGTGGTAATAAATCTTCCATAAAATACATTGTTAAAAATAGTATTAAACTTTTTGTCTTAAAATTCCTTAGTTTGAAATTTTGAATCAATTTGGAATATCTTCACTTTTCTAAAAAGACTATCAAATAGTTGAGAATGGAGGAAATAATTAGCATTTTTTCTTTCTTTCTTTATTTGAAACATTTTTTTCCAACAAAAAATCATTTTATTCATAGAGAAGCCTAAAAGGATACCCATAGGCACCCAGGGGAGGTATATTTTATGATAATGCAATTATTCCGTGAGAAAATGAGAATAAATTTTAATTAATTGTTTTTCCTTTTGGAAAATAGTTGAAGATTAATGCACTTCCATATAAATAAACAGATTTTGTCTAAATATATTAATTTTTTATACATAAAAATGAAGACAACAATTAATTTAAAAATAGAAGGAATAATATAATTAATAAGCTTAAAAACATACTTTGTTTATTCAAAATTTTATTTATTCAAGAATAAATTTAAATTTTAATTATCATTATATATATAGCTATTTTTTTTTTAAAAGAAGAAAGCAAAACTTTTCCACCGTTCTATTATTTCTATGTGAACAAGTGATTTAACCAATCAAGTAAAACCAAATTATTTATTTTATGTTAAATAAAAGATTATTTTAATATCAAATAAAATTTTAATTATACACTATTTTCTATACTATTTAATATTAAAATAATATTTTATTTAACATAAAAATAAATAATTTAATTAAATTTAATTAATCAAAACCACTTATTCAAATAATATTATCTAAAATTTTTATTATTTATTATTGATTATTGATACTTTCATTTTCATTTTAGCAGTAGTTTAATTGTGTTACCGGAAAATAATCTAGAGGGTCAAAATAAAGGGGGGTAATTTGGGAATACGACAAAGTGTGTAGTGATTATCCAGATGGAGTTAGTTACACATCCTCATGGATGATTATTATTGCTCTACTACTCTACCTTGGGCGTATTAAAATCTCAATAATACTGTATTACTATTACTTTCGAAATAATAAATAACAATAATTAATTACTATAACCATAAAATAATCAACAGTGGAGTACAGTACAGACAAAGAAAGAAAGAGAGGGCAAAAAAAAAAAGGAAAAAAGAAAAAACAAAAGAAGCAGGTTTTTCCCATTCTCCAATTTTCTTCCTCCATTAATGCCAATGCAGAGAGAGAAAGAGAGAAAGAAACAACTAGTAATAGTATTCATAATAATAATTTCTCTCACCAAAGCTTAAAGCAATAAAGGGTGAAAAAATTATAATTATTATAATTATAATTATAATTAAAATAAAAATAAAAATAAAAAAGCCACTCTACCTACACCTTCTTGCTTCTACTACAACTTGTGGCGCCATTTGCAGAGGTTTTAGCTTCTTCTTCAAACCTCACTACAACTCACAACCGTTTTTTTTTTCTTCTCCAAAACCTTCAAACATCAAAACACACTCACTCACATTCCTTAACTCTTTTCCTTTTTCTTCTCCTTCCATTTTTCTTCTCTTTTCAGCTTCAATGGAGCCTGTTAAGGAGGGTGTGTTTTCCGGTCCAACCGGGAACACAAACTCCGGTTCACATGCCCAACCGGTAAGTACTCAGTTTCCACCCCACCAAGTGATGAACTTGAACGTTGGAAGCCTTGGAGGAGGACCACCACCACCACAACTGCCGCCACAACAACCACCACAGGCGCAACCACAAGCGCCACCAGGCACAGCGACAATGTCAACGGCAACAGGAACACCGGGAACAGGAACAACTGGTGGTGGTTCGGGGCAAGGGAGTTTGGAGTTGTTTGGGAAGAAGAAGAGAGGGAGGCCAAGAAAGTATGACTCAGAAGGGAACCTCAGGGTGCCAAGCCAACCACCACCGGGGTTCTCTCTCACTCCGGGTTCGGGTTCGGGTTCGGAGTTTTCAACAAAACGGGGTCGTGGCAGCAGTGCAAAGTCACATGCTTCTGGAAGCTGGAACCTTCTTGCTTCTTTGGGTCAGTTACTACTTTTCCTTTTTTCTTCTTCTTCTTCTTCATATTATTCCTTTTTTTTTTTATATATTTTGTCTCAAATGTTGTTGGTGGTTTGGTGAATGGTGACTGGTGAGTGTTGTGACCTCACTCTCTGTACTGTTTGGTTGATGGGAAAAAAATGCAAGAATGAGAATCCCTTGTGTACGGTGTACCAACTAAAAAGAACACATCAATTATAATATGGGATTATGGGTTGACTCATCCTTCTTCTGGAAAAAAATAAGCATGGAAGTAGCTAATGCCTCTTCTTTTTTGGTTTATTTTTCTTTGGTTTTTCCCCTTTTTATTCCTGTCCAGATGTTGGAATAATGAAGGGTTTAGACTTTAGAGGGTTCCAGAAAATTTCCTTTTTTTTTTTGCTTCCCCTTGTAGCCCAATTTTACTTGGAGGGGGAAAATAATTTTAAGGAGTTCTTTCAGAAATGGCAGAAGATTGTGTTTTGGCTCATTAGCAGTGAAAAAGATGTGAACTTTTTTTTTTCTTTTCTGATTTTGGCTTATAATCTAATCTTGTTCTGTGCAACTGGTCGGAGCTTATTATTATTATTTGGGTTGAAGTTATTATATTTGCATATTACTTTGATTCTGAAAATCACTCAAACTAATCAACATGTGAGGGCTTGGTGCCTTGGTATGATGGTATATTCCTATGTCTACTAGCAAATATTTCGAGAATGAAAAATTTACCTATCTTTTCTGTTGTCTTTGAAGGTTTGTTTGGAAGCACAACCGGTACTGATTTTACACCTCATGTCGTGACGGTTTATGCTGGAGAGGTAATCTAATCCAGAACCAAGTGTAGGTTGTTGTTGGCTCTATGAGATTGATGATGTGGTTTGTTTTATGATGATTGAAGCTTTACCCTCTTAACCTTCCAGGATGTTGCTGGAAAGATTTTCTCATTTGCACAGAAGGGTCCTAAGGGAATATGCATTCTTTCTGCAAATGGAGCTATATCTAAAGTTACCTTGCGACAACCCGGTTCTTGTGGTGGCCTATTGACATATGAGGCATGATCTCTTAGTTCTTTCTTTCACTTTCAGTAAAAGATTTTTTCTATCTACTTCACTCTCTTGTAGAGTTAATTTAATTGAATGCAATTCCTGATGTTTCATTAAACCATCATCACTTTATGGTGAAGACTGAAGTGGGCCAGATCAAGAACAACATTGCCCTAAGGAACTTTCGGTTTGTCTAATTTATTGGGGTAGCCTATTTTTGTCTTTTGCTAAGTTTGGAGTTAAGATATATCAGATGTGATTGCATTCAACATCTTTATGTAAAGTGGTCTGTGTTTGCAATCCCGAATTTTGAACAAAATTTCCCCCTCTGTTCATCTTGCTGCTTGTTTGAAAGATAAATCATATCATGGAATCAGCAGAAGTCTGGTATTCTCCACTCACTCCATTTCAAAGTGAATGTTGCTTTGAACAATTTGGTACTACATTTAAAAGTCAAATGTATTTGGACATAGTTTGTGTCCGGATACAACAGTTTTTGTTCAATGTATGAAATTAGCAAACAAGCAAGATTTATTTTGAAATGGAGGAAGTAAAATTTTGCTGCAAGTTAACTTCAAATTTGCAGATCTTGTAGCTTTGTAGAGACCTAGAGATGAATCCACTTGCTGGAGAAATCGTCTTTTCTCATCTTGCTGTTAAGCATACTTCTAGTTGTGTCCTTTAAATTTTAAAGGATAATTTTCATTCTAGTTGTGTTCTTTATATTCCATGCTATTGCTAACATAATGATCATCATAACTGAGCATGTCTTAATTTGTTGGCTCAAATTCCAGATGCTGAGTTTCAGCTGTATTCTTGGGAGAGAATATAGTTTTATAGCAAAATTCTAAGGATGGACATGGTTTCTTCAAGTTGATGTTTCCATGTCTTGCAAGAAAAATGCAAAGACATCTTCATAAATCTATTGCTGAATGGTCATTTGAATTTGCCTTGCTGTAAATATTCACATATATCATTAATAGAAATTTGAAGAGTGACATGAATAGACCTTCTATTCTTAGATTGCTCCAACTCCTTTATATGTACTGCTAGCTATAACAATTATCTCCAGATATTCTCGAATAATTGAGTTCTCGGTTTCCTTTCAGGGTCGATTTGAGCTTTTATCCTTGTCTGGGTCATTCACAGTCCCTGATAATGCTGCCACGATTCCTTCTAGTGGATTGAGTGTCTCACTGGCTGGCCCCGATGGTCGCGTGATAGGAGGGGGTGTTGCTGGTTTGTTGACAGCTGCTGGCCCAATCCAGGTATGATACTTCTTCTTTGCATTGTTTCAATTCTTGGTTACTGAAACAACCATAGATGATTTAAAATATACATTAGTGGCAAAAAAATCTGTGTGGTTTTAACCTGTAATGTTTATTTTAACATTTTCATGGTTGCAATCAAGTGTAATTTTCAACATTTGATATAGCTTCCATTGGAAATTTAGTGTAATTTTAAGCACACACATCATTACCTACCTCCATTGGAAATTTATGTAAGCTATGTTTTCAGATTGTAGTGGGGAGCTTCATTCCAAGTGGTCAAAAGCCCCCAAAAAGGAAATATAACCGTCAACCGGTAGCCTTCCATGCTGCTTCGGGTCCTACGGAGACAGTAGCAGCTGCAGGACCTATCTCACAATCAAATCCTGGTGGTGAAAATCCTCTGGGACATTCACCTCAGTTACCGGAACAAGGTCAGAGAGAGTCGGTCAGCGCATCAAGCGATAAACTGAACTTAGATGACTCCCTTAATGGTGATGATTGGAATGATACTGAAGATTTCTCAGATCATAGGCCATCCCCAGACATCAACATAACTTTGGCTGATGAGTAGAAAGGTCTTGGCAATGACATGATTTGATTGTTGCAACATTTTGGACATTTTTGTGTAACGGTTCTGTTATTGTGATGTTTCAGGTGATCCAGAGGCTCACATAACTGAATGCTAACACCAAAACTTTGTGATGACAACTAGGTTATTTGACACACCATGTACAGTTGTCAGATATTAGAAGTGATTATTGAAGCCTCATTAATTTTGATCATGAGTTTTTGTCAAACACTAGAGAGTTGGCTAGTTTTTGTTCTTTAAAGTTGTGTTGTGGCTTGAGGATTAGGAAGGAGAGGATGATGGTAGAGATTTGAAGCTATGCTGAGGAGTTTGTTATGGTTGGTTAGTTGGTTGTTTTTGTGAGATAACTGATATTTTTCTCTTCTATGAGCTCATCCATACTTGTCTTGCTTAGAATTTGTTAGAATCCAACTTTATTATAATCCCACAAAAATCAACTAGAGCATTTTAGGCCCAAAACAAAAAATATATGGATAAATCGTAAATATGTTGTTTTCTATTCTTTCATAAAACTTTAAAAGCAAAAGAATTCTTTAGATAGTTAGATCATGTAAATTAAAGACTAGTCTAATGTAGAATCCTATGGACTCATACTCAGAAGTTACTTTCGGTTCTCCATTTTTAATATTCTTGGAATTTGATTTTGACCTTCATTTTAAATCCGTGGATGTTACAACAGTCACTTATTTGGAGCTTCAAAATTCCATAAATTTAAATAAAAAACTAGTGTATTCACGGAAAAATTAATTTAAATTAGAAATATCATTAATATTATTAGTTATATATAAAATAATTAAAATAGTATATAACTTGTAAATAGAAATAATAATGAATATTAAGAAGGCATGTATCTTTTTGTGTCTTTTTTTCATTTATAATAAAAATATATTCGTCGTTGTTCAGTATGTTTTTATCACCAACAATACTACAAAATCAACATTAGGGAGCCTTTAGAAAGTCAATAATTAAGTTATCATATAAAATTTTAAAAAAATTATCATGTGAAATTAAGAAGCGTTATCATCCAAACACAATAAAAATGATCATCCACATAATATATGAATAAAAAATAATTTGAAAGCTTAAATCATAAGCCTAATGATAAGCCTAATTTCTATATAGGAAAATTTATATTTTTCACATTTTTAATATTTTTAAAAAATAACATTTATGATTGAATTTTTCACTCTTTTTAGTATTAGGCCCATAATTAGGCTTATGATTTAGGTCTCTTTGTCACAACTCTATATGAATAATTATCATCCGTAACTCATCTATCATCACCATCAACTTTGGCTCCTAAATATGTTAGTTCCCAATACTTTCTCTTTTATCACATATCTCTGTTGAATGTCCCCGTTAAAATGGGGCAAACCTTCAAGTAAGACCCGTTTATCCGTCTAAAACAGACATACCCTTTCCAGAAGAAATAACTACTCTTTCGGTCATTAAGGTTTTGAGCTAAAATCAAATTGGTCCTAAACCTTTTTTTCTTTTTGTCAAAATGAACCTTAAAATTTTATTTCTGCATAAAATTATATATATATATATATATATTCCGGAATTAACATTTCAGGTCTACAAAATAATTCAAATATTGCTCAACCAATTTATCAAACAGATGATGATGTTGATTTACAATCAATCCAATCTCCAACATATTCTTCCCTAAATGATGATGTCCATGGGTAGCACAGAATTTGTTATTGATAAAGAAGCTTTACGTAAAAATCTTTACTCTAAGGAGTATGAT